>QZML01000381.1:451484-477529 GCA_016801275.1 Hystrix brachyura | reverse complement strand
TCCCACCAACTGTGGAGGAGTGTTCCTTTTTCCCCACAGCCCCTCCAGCATTTGTTATTGGTTGATTTTCCCATATATGCGGTTCTTTCTGGAGTGAGGTGGAATCTTAATGTTGTTTTGATTTGCATCTCTCGAATGACTAGTGATGTTGAGCATTTCTTCATATATTTATTTGCCATTTTTATTTCTTCATCTGAGAAATGTTTATTCATTTCAGTTGCCCATTTTTGGATTGGGTCTTTAAATTTGGGAGGTTTAACAAATAATTATTCTTGCAGCTAACCACACTCACGTCACACATACATGTTGAACACCTTGTGCTTGGCTGAGTTTTCAGTAATAAACATCCTGATAAAAAAGATGGTGCCTCAGGTGTGTGCAAGACCATGTGCATGACTGCATACTTAGCTGCACGCTTATTTGGTGCCATGTTGCTTGAATACAATGGCATAGATTTAAAAGGTGATGGAGGAAAACAGATCAGCTCCATGTCTTCTGAAAACTGAGTCTTCTAGTCAAGGATATCGGATACAGCAGAGCCACTAACAGCAATAATGACAGTGGAAACTTGGGGATTGAACTGATGTTCTTTTTAATCTTTCTTTTCTTTCTTTTCTTTTCTTTCTTTCTTTCTTCTTTATTTCTCTGTGTCTTTCTTTTATTCCTCCCTTCTTTACTTTCTTTTCTTTTTCCCTTCTCTGTTTATTATATTTGTGATTCATAATAGACACATTCATTGTGGGGAAATGGTGCATATACACATTGCATCTTGATGCTTTCTACTCCCCTTCCTTTCCCCTCCCCTCCTCTCCCTTCTCCTCTCCTTACTTTCCTTTTTCATCCTTTCCCTTTAGTCTCTATCTCGAGTTTTCCTTCTCATCGCCACAAAAAGCTATCTTCTTGTTTCCTATCATCTATCTTTTATATTGCTCCTAAATTTTTTATACTCTGGCTTTCTCTTATAAAAGAAACTATGCAAGAGTTCATCTTAAATGTCCAATTTATTTCACTTAGCATTGTGATCTCAAGGTGCACCCACTTTTCTACAAATAACTCAAGTTTATTCTTCTCTTTGGTGGAGCAGTACTTCACGGTGTGTGAACACTACATTTTCTTTATGCATTCATCAGTTGATGGACATGCAGACTGCTTCCAAGATTTGGCTATTAGGAGTTGTGCTGCCATAAACATGGGTGTGCATGGATCACTGTAATGTCATGTCTCTAGCTCTTTTAGAGGAAGAGACAGAAGATGTATATCTGTGTGACGTGGAAACACTATTTTTAGTTATTTGGGAGAATCTTCATACTTATTTCTACGGTGGTTATACCATTAGGTCTGACCCCTCCTCTGTGTTATAAAGGTAAAATTGACAAGTAAAATGTGTATATCTGATGTGTACAGTGTCAACATTTGGTGTGGTTGTAGACCATGCAATGGTTCTTATTGTCCAGTTGAACCGGGATTCTCAAGTCTACATTTCTAGACTACACCGTTACCATTTTTATGCTCCTTTTTTGATGGTAACCGGCTCTTTTCAACCTTGCAAAACCTCCCAGTTGCCACATACCCACATTTACTGATCACCTAAACTTGCTCATTATTGGAGAGAAAGTGAATAGGGTGTACAGAATATGCCCACCAGCAACTCTCTATCTCGATGCAGGCAGAATGTTACAGTATCGGCTACTACAGGACAGATGAACATAAATAAAGCCGATAGTTTACTGTACATATTCGAGCCTCTGAAGTCTACACGCTTACAAAGAACAGCTGACAAAGGCACAAGCTGCCTTTTTAAAAGAATCACATTCAATGGTAAAGAGAGATTTCATTCTATGTTTTAAAGTTACTTTCTTTGCATTTAGAAGATTGTATGTATTGGGGAGGATGGATATAGTTTTGCAAATGGAGTTGAATTCATTTTGCAAGTAGTTACTGAAAGAGTGTGTCCTGCGTTTCTAACTCCGGAATGCAGTTTTCTGCTTCCTCAAGAATGTGAAGACTTATGAAGTGCTAATTTTTAGAAAAAAATTTTAAACTCTGTTGGCTGATACTAAAACCACAGCTATACATGACGTGGGAGGCCTGGGTGAATTTTCCTCAGCATTGGTGGCTCCTAGACAGCATGCTGGAGCTTACCAGACGTAGTCATGTATTGATGGACATCTTCGCTCTTGTAATTCACGGAAGGTATAAATACAGGCAGGGAGACTCATGTTGGGTTCTATTCTGCCTCTCACCAGCCTAGAGGATTCCTTAACATCTCTGCAAGTTCAGTTTTCTCATCTGTAAGTTGGTGAAAATGACATGTAGACTAGATCTCATTCTAATCATTAAATTATTGACGATGAAAATGCCCAGCGTGTTATAAATACGCCCAAAATGTTAGAAAAGAAACATCTGGCAAGAGGGTCACTGTAGAACCCAGGCACAAAGCAGACCATCTGGATCTCAGCTAGCGGTTCCTGGAGAGAGCTGGGGGCAGGCGGGTGGTGGTATCTGTGGCTGTGTGACCTTCTGAAGGGGAAGAACCCAAGTGAGATGTAGGGGAGCAGACCACAGTGTGCCTACTGACAGGATGAGACGGAGACCCCCTTTTTTTTGGTGCTGAGGATCAAACTCAGGGCCTTGTGCTTGCTAGGCAAACACTCTACCCACTGAGCTAAATCCCCAACCCCAGGAGACCCCTTTTTTCTCACCTCCTACTTGATTTCTTTCAGAAGAGTCAGCGACTCTAGATTTTTTTGTGGCACCTGATTTCAGCTTTGATATGCATTTGCCACTTTAATTCCCCTCTGCAACGTCCTCTACTGATGTCCAGGTTTCCTATGTGGGTATACAATGCCATAAACACATATTCAATCCATATTCCAGATGTACCGGCTTTTCCCTGGTCGCTTAATTATAACTAGTTCTCATTCCAAGTGTCACGGCCTCTGCTTGGAACACACCGTATAGCTCTTTCCCTTGGATTCTAACATTAGATCTCAGCAGAAAAGTAATTTCTGCCTGGAAGCATCCCCTGGTTCCTCTTGGCTACATTTTGTGTTCTCAGTGTATCTGCTATGGTTTTGCTTTGGTGGGCCATATTGGTATCGATTGTCACAGTCTGTGGTTTTCTAGTTAACAACCCACATTCTAGCTGTATGAAGCCAGGATTCTATCTTTCTAATTCATTCTGTACCTCACCCACATCCTGACATCCACTCTGCACTCCACAAATGCTTTTGAATCGACAAGTAAATCAGCTGTGGACAGCAAGATGAGAGGAGAATGAATGAGGAATGTGGGGAAGGGTGGAGCTATCCCTGGGCTTGACTAAGTGCCCGAACCTTGTAGACATCTAACTCTGACTCACCACATCATGAATATAATTATTTCCAACCAGCATTTTCACCCTTCTCTGCCTCAATTTCTTAGTCTCCTTGAAGGGCATGACTCCAGTAACCTAAATTCCTCCCACAAGACCACCCTGAAGACTGAGATTTTGATCACAATAGACACTTAGACGATGCTCAGACCACATCCAGACCGTGGACTGCCCATGATGGTGCCTAGTACACAGAGAATCCTACTGAGTATTAGATACAAAGAGGATTACACTGTCTAGCTCGCTCTCTCTCTCTCAAAGCATTGCTTCCAATATCAAAGATGAAGGAGAGAGCCGGTGGTATTTATATGGACTCATCTCTATAGAAAGTCAGAAAGCATAGTGGTGATATAGACTGGAGAAGCAGCTTAGATGTAGATGGAAAATATAGTGGGCATGGAAGACCGAGTTGGAAGCCCCACATAGGAACTTCTACCCCATCTCTGTACCTCTTAGAATACACCGACACCCTCCAAACAATAGTAAGTCTAAGGGAAAACACATCTTCCGTCTCTTGGAAATCACCTGCAAGGTGTGTGATTTTTTTAAAAAAAATTCTTAACTCACAATGACATATAAGAAGAAATATATATGTGGTGATTCCTACTGAAATAATTTGGAACAAATGGAAGATTTATGAGTGTTTGGCTATGCTGTCCTTCAACTTGTTGTCTAAATCCTATTTTCACACATGAATAGCAACCTTCTCATTGTAAGAGAGCTGATAAGGAGATAGCATCTCCATTGGGACACAGTATCTCATTTGTGGTCAGGAAATTTTGGAAGGGCTTCCTTTCAGTTGAAAACGGAAAAGCTCTAGCTTAAAATATGCCATGCTTGATTATGTATTGTGTAACCTATAAGTGATTGCATTATGTATTTATGATTATGAACACTGTAATCTATAAATCCCTGCCATGCCAGGTCATAACAAGTTTATGATCCAGGAATCTCCTCATCTTCCCCAATCACATTTGCTCTTTTGCCAGCTACTAGACTATCCAGCCAAGGAAGCGTTTCGATCCCCGGCACCAAAAAAAAAAAAAAAGAGAAGAGAAACACATCTAGCATTGTCACGATTTCCTATTTAAAATGGATAAGCCTCCATGGCTTATGCATCCTTACTCATGAGAAGGCATGCTGTTCCTATAAAGGACTCTGTGTGCATTAAAGATATATGTCATTTGGCTCCCTAATGAGAAATGTGAAATCGTCATTGGGAAATGTACAATATTATCTGAGCTTCCACCATGAATGTATGTTCTGATGTCCTAGCTTCTTTGACCTTTCTTTCTAAGAAAAACTACTGCAAAAATAAAATTAGACACTTGTGGAAAGTGGGAGAAAATTTTTACCACTCCATTTTAATCATCTTCAAGGAACACTCTTAAAAGGATAATGTTTATATTTTTGCTGATGATTTTGAAACAAGATAAATAAGGAGAAGGAGCCTTTTTGTTTTTCTCTATTTTCAGGACACGATACTAAAATGCAGCATTTTCTCTTTGATGCTAAATCTAGGGAAGGGATTTCCAGATGGGGCAAGAGACTATTCTGCTCTCTCACCAGGGGACATTTAGCCATGTTTGGTTGTTACAACTAGGAGGAGGCTACTAATACCTTGTAGGTGGTGGCCAGGGATCCTAGAGTGTGGAGGATAGTCTTGCCTTCAGCAAAAGAAATCTTGATCTAGACCTAAAATCAACTGAAAGGTCACAAATTCAAGTGCCTAGAGTTTTCAAGTAGGCAATACAGTTGTTGGTATAAATGAATGCAAGGAACTAGGTGTGAGGCATGAGGGTGCGGCGCAGTCTGAGGTCAATTTTTCCAACGCTCAGAAATCCTCATCTAGAAGAAAATTTCATAATCATGGAACTACAGTGCCCTACTAAGAGTGGGTGGGTAAGATTTGAGAGTTTCTTAACTTGTGTCCACAGCAAATCCTTCTCTGAGTGCTCACCCACGTGTGCTTCCTGTGTACTGAATGTGAAAATGAAATCTATAATTTTGAAAAAAAAATTACCTTATATAACCAAAAGAATCATTTGCTTTTAAAAATTAATGCTGGTAAAAAAAAATAATGCTTGTGCATTTCCTAAAGTAAGAAACTTGTCTCTCTTTTCTTCCTGCCCTCCCTCTATCCTCCTGTTTTTCCTCATTCTTTCTCTTGTCCTTTTCTCTCTCGCTCTAACATGAACGCCATGCTCACTCCACTGTATTTCTTTGTGTCAGTAATAGAAATGTCTTAAAACCTTGACTATCTTATAGAAAAGAAAAACTACTGCAAAAATAAAATTAGACACTTGTGGAAAGTGGGAGAAAATTTTTACCACTCCATTTTAATCATCTTCAAGGAACACTCTTAAAAGGATAATGTTTATATTTTTGCTGATGATTTTGAAACAAGATAAATAAGGAGAAGGAGCCTTTTTGTTTTTCTCTATTTTCAGGACACGATACTAAAATGCAGCATTTTCTCTTTGATGCTAAATCTAGGGAAGGGATTTCCAGATGGGGCAAGAGACTATTCTGCTCTCTCACCAGGGGACATTTAGCCATGTTTGGTTGTTACAACTAGGAGGAGGCTACTAATACCTTGTAGGTGGTGGCCAGGGATCCTAGAGTGTGGAGGATAGTCTTGCCTTCAGCAAAAGAAATCTTGATCTAGACCTAAAATCAACTGAAAGGTCACAAATTCAAGTGCCTAGAGTTTTCAAGTAGGCAATACAGTTGTTGGTATAAATGAATGCAAGGAACTAGGTGTGAGGCATGAGGGTGCGGCGCAGTCTGAGGTCAATTTTTCCAACGCTCAGAAATCCTCATCTAGAAGAAAATTTCATAATCATGGAACTACAGTGCCCTACTAAGAGTGGGTGGGTAAGATTTGAGAGTTTCTTAACTTGTGTCCACAGCAAATCCTTCTCTGAGTGCTCACCCACGTGTGCTTCCTGTGTACTGAATGTGAAAATGAAATCTATAATTTTGAAAAAAAAATTACCTTATATAACCAAAAGAATCATTTGCTTTTAAAAATTAATGCTGGTAAAAAAAAATAATGCTTGTGCATTTCCTAAAGTAAGAAACTTGTCTCTCTTTTCTTCCTGCCCTCCCTCTATCCTCCTGTTTTTCCTCATTCTTTCTCTTGTCCTTTTCTCTCTCGCTCTAACATGAACGCCATGCTCACTCCACTGTATTTCTTTGTGTCAGTAATAGAAATGTCTTAAAACCTTGACTATCTTATAGAACCCTTTATGTTTTAGATGATAACTTAATTTGCCTGAACAGCAATTAAGCTGTTAGCTATCAACCTGTCAGTTTTGGTTCAAGGTCAAATACCCAAAACCAAATTCTCGAAGTTCCCCAGGATAAGTAATTTATACAGCAAAGATATCAGTAAGACCATCACTCACCATCATCCGGGCTAATCATGTCTCTCTGGAAGTTTCCAAAGAAGAACTACACCCATCATTCATCTTTAAAGCCCCAACCTTGAAGTTAATGGCCATGAGTGATGGATGACTGTTCTGAAATAGTCCTACATATGGCCATCGGTGGTGGCTCACCATCTTCACAGTGCCACCTTGTCATCTTGCAAAATCCTTCCTGGAAAATTCTGTGTTTGTAAAGTAACAAGCAAGCAATAGAAAGAGAACCCAGGTTTTTACTTTCCTGGCACAGATGGCCAAGAAATAATGCATTCCTGGGGCAGCGGTGCTTAGGATGATCACAGAGATAGTGCCATTTTGAAGTTGACTTTGGTAGAAGGCAATCGAGCAACTTCTTTGTCGGGCAATTCTGCACTGTGGCCCGAGGGATTTAGAGCATGACGCACGTTTTTGAATCTGCTTTTGCAGGCTTTCCAATGACTGTGAGTTGTCTGTTTCCCCATAGAGTCTTCCCTGCCTTAACTATCTAACAGATTGTGTTCTCTGCACCCAATGTCTCGGCCAAGTGCAGCTACAACATGAACATCAACAGTGACAATAAAAACAAGGATTGTCGAGAGCTTTCCAGAGAAATCGATAGTCAAGTCTTCCCTTGTATATGTTAAGCTTGTTATTTGGACACAGGAAATATCCAGACGAGGAGCCAAAAATCCTAAAAGGGACCACCTTATCATCCCACGGTTCCAATTCTGACTCTGTGACACGTCTGTCCACAGGGTCACGGGCTGTACCCCTCCTACAGTGTTGCACACGGCCCCTTAAAGATTCATATGTATCACCCTACTGAATATCATCAGCCCGTGAGTTGGTGACCCTGAAATATTCCAGCGCAAGACTCATTCTGCTTTATTCAGATGAGAAACAGAAGCGTAGTACGGTCAAGGTGTTGACAGTCTCACTGTCTGCGGGCAGTTCAGACTTTCTGTTCTGACTTTCTCTTGCCATAAAATCTCCACTCAAAGTGCACAGTCTGAACACACGCATATGTATGAATGTCTGATGTACGTGTGTGTGTGAGAGAGATTTTTTTTTTAATCCAGACATATTCAGAATGGATCGGTTAACTGAAGTGGATGGGTGCTCTTTTTATATATATATATAATAATAGAATTTTTATTTTTTTATTTTATTTTAATGGTACATTTTAGATGTACATATTGATAACATTCATCATAGGGAATTTATATCTGTACATTAGATCTATCTTGTTGCTTCTTTTTTTCCCATTCCCCTCCCCTCACCCCCCCACTTTTTTAATTTTAGTTTTTATTAGTACATGTTTGCAGTACATATTGATTACACTCATCATAGGAAGTTGGTATCTGTCTGTAATACAGCTTAATTCTTTTTAAAACCTCTTCCCCTCCCCTCTATCCCCTCTTCCTCTATCTCTTTGTTGGCTTCCCATTTGCAAAAGATCGAGTTTCCTGTTTCTTATCATTTTTTCTTTTATTTTGTTGTATAATTTATTTATTCTTTGGGCTTCTCATATATAAGGGAAACCCTGTGATATTTAAGCTTGTGTGTCTGATTTATTTCACTTAGCAAGCAACTCCCAGGGAGGAAAATGTCAGATTTTCCCAGGAACAAGTGAACTTGGAAACTGTCCAGCTGTGTGTGGCTACCCTCAACCTCCTTTACTTTGCAAAGTTTAATGTGTTTGGGGGTGGGGGTTGGCTGCTGGGCATGGAACTCAGAGCCTTGCGCTTGCTAGGCAAGCGCTCTACCACTGAGCTAAATCTCCAACCCCTGGAAAGTTTAAAAAATGTTTTTTGCTATTAACTAGGATTTGAATTTGGCTTCGATAAGCAGTGTTTCTATTGCATAAATTCCTGAGACTTCCCTCATAAATTGAGATGGTCTGTGGGGCTTTCTTTCCCTCAGCAGACAGCCTGATATACAGGAAACTTCCTTGTAGTTTTCCAGCGATTCTAGTCAAGCAAAATTCCAAAACTAAGCACTTCTGATTGTGAATTTTTCTGGAAGTTCAGATCCATTAAAATCTCCAGAACAACTACTTGTGTAGAGATTTGTAATTGACAAGGAATCTCCTTCAAGATGCATTTAGCCAGAGCATTGCTACGAATAGCCAAGTGATCTTCGATATACGCACCATGACGTTTTCAAAAAGTGATTTGTATCCAACTCTTTATTTCCACGAAGCTTTTTGATCAGGCATCTACTCAGAGTAAGAGCTGGACCATATGGAGGAGGTGGTGAGTTGAGTGCTTCCCGTGAGTTAAGTAGGAGAGGCGGGAAGGTGTTTAGAGTACTGTGTGTTTGGTAGGATGAACCAAGGTGGGTACCCAAAGCTGCCAGGCTCAGGGCTCAGAGTGGTTTTAACAAGGACACGCAGAGGCTCCTGCGGGCGATTAAATTCGCCATAAGCACCTTGCACAAAAAGGCATATTGTTTAAATATTTATGCACATCCTCTCATATACTTCCGACTATTTGTGGGTTACTTGTAACACCTGTCACAAGGCAGTTACCATATTTTACCCATTATGGATTCATGACAAGAAAAAAATATCTGTGTGTGTTGAGTATGGATGCAAATGTTTTGGGCTATTTTTGATCCTTGGTTTGTTGGACTCTGAGGATGTAGAGTGCTTGGTTACAGAGGGCTTAACTGTACTCTCTATGCTACCTGAAGATGGTGGTCACCTTTGCGTAGGAGAAGGGGAAGATTTGTAAGTAAAACCATGATAGCATTCATGGGTTCATGTCTATCTCACAGTTCCGATAGTAGTAGTTAGTGTCTCTTTTTTAATAAAAATTTCTCTGGCACAACCACATCGTATCACCCACAAGGCTGAAACTGTGTGAGCTGCAAGGTTTTGTCTATTTCGTGCACTGCTACATTTCTAGTTTGTGAGTTCTTGACCCACATGTAGGAAATACTTTACCACGTTCATTGAGTAAGTGAATACACATGAGATGGATTTTTCCAAAATGCCCGTTTTCTACATCACACTCTGAGCTTTTTACCAATCCAAATAGAAGTCTTGAAAGAGTCACGGGAATTCTGTGCTATTCCTAGTTTTAGGTATTATGTCCGGCTTTGTCATTTATTTCTTTGTTTACTTGTTCATCTTGAAACAAGGTCCTCTTTTATCACTCAGTTTGGCATTGAACTCATTACCCTCCTGCCTCAGCCTTCAGAGTGCTGGGATTATAGGTATGTATCACTGTCCCCAGCCACCAGTTTTAAAGAAAACTGATTTCCAACCCTGAATTCTTTTCTCTCTCTCTCTTTTTTTTTCTTTGATTGACCATCTGTGGCACATGGTAGGTGCTTGTGGGTCCCCAGAAAGCCTTGCCATTGGAAAAGTGAAAATATTACTGGGGCACGAAAAATCTGGCACATGGAAAATTCTTTCCCATTCTGATCATCTCAGGTCTTCTCCTTGGAAAATCCTAAGGAGCTCACCTTTAATATGGAGTTGGTGTCTGTGGCAATAATGGGCTAATGCAAGTAGTTACAGTTTGGAAGCGCCATTCATTTCAAATCTCAGAGACATACAGACAGTGCTCTGGGCGAAGTGTGTCCTGTAGATGGTTCTGTGAAAGTTACTGTACTCTTAACACTGAAAGCATCGAATAAATATTTTGATACCTTGTGCAGAAATATGGAAGCTATCAGAGATATAATATCATTAACATCTGGGAAGAAGAATCTTGCATTGCCAACTTTGGGGGATTTACTTTAAATTGCACAGTCCTGTAGCCCGTCATTGACAGTTTATAAAGCATTTTTAAAATTAATATTTCATCTGTTATTCACAACCTTTGGCACAGGAATTTGGGGTAGACCATGCTAAACTCATTTTACAGACCCTGTTGGAAACCACTTGTGTCCTAATCCAGGATTCCTCCCGTGCTACAATCATGAGATTATCCTGTGTTAATCAGTGAAGATCAGAGAAACTAAACGTGGGATACGAATTCACTTCTCTTGTCTATTTTGGAATCCCATAATTAGACTCTCTGTTCAGAAGACGATTAAGGGGACAGATCTATTTCTGAAACATTCATCTAGTATTTAGTCATCACAGAAATCTCTTTAGACTATGGCCAGTACATAAAAGAAATTCAACCATCCTTCTCTGACCTCTGTCTTCACTTCTTTCTGCCCTGCACTTCCCCTCTTCCGTCCACCCCGGGAACACAGTTCGAAAATCACTCTCCTAAAAGGTAGATTCGCTGTGTCTTTCATGATGTCTAAACTAAAGATTTATTGTAATAAGTCACTGGAATTCAGACAGAACGTGAATTCAAGTCAGTTAGAACAAAGCCATTTACCCAGGAACCCACTGGGAAGGATGGCATTACAATGCAGGAATGATTTGCAACTTAAGAGATTCACTCCTGAGCAAAAACAGAGCATTTGTTCAGATCGCTAGAGACCTCTGCTTGTTTTCTCAATGAGAGACACTTTTTTGAAAAATTTTGCCTAGTGTGATCACACACTTTCACACGGATGTGTTAGCAGGAGGTTATTCAAGAATGCTTCAGCTAGTTAACAATGGGAATGAGGATGTCAGCTGCAAGTTTTCAGTAGGCAATAACTGAGTGATTACATACTGAGAAATTTAAATTAAAAGTGCTTCCTGAGATTCTGACATTTGTCAGCAAGCACAGAATTGGAAGCTGGTATCGTGCTGATGTATGATATTCGTGAAGGACAAAGGAGGGTCCTTTATGTGTGATGTTTTAAAGCCAGCACAAAATTGCATAAGGGTTGTGTAGTACATTTCTTATGTACATTTTTGGGAAGCTGGCTCAGTTTTGGTGCCTTCGTTTGTTTGCTTTTGCAGTACTGGGGGTTGAACGGAGGGTTTTCACACTGAGCTACATTCCCGGGCTCCTTTAATTTCTTATTTTGAGAAAGTGTCGTGCTAAGCTGCTAAATTGTCCAGGCTAGGTTTGAATTTGAGATCCTCCTGCCTCAGACTCCCAGAGTGCTGGGATTAGGGACCTGAGCCACCACACCCAGACTATGTGTTTTTATACTGCTTTATTCCATGAACATCAATCTCATAGTTTTTCTCCTCTCTCTCCCTCCACATTTAAATATATACTTTATATATATATATATTTAAATCGTGTGTATGAAAAGAATTCAGATTACAAAATCTTTTTCTTAGATTTTCTAATTTAAGAGTGGGATGCAAATGTAATTATGTGCTGAAATCTAACACAGACAGAAAAACAGCAAAGATTTCTTGAAGATTTTCCCTTACAAGTTCTCTTTCATCTAAATGTTCCCCCTAATCCGGTAAGTGGAGCAATCACTTCCCCTTTGGACTCTGCAGGTTAAAATGCTTTCAGTTTGCTTACAGGAGACATCAGTTTTCTGGAATCGTGTAATGGCCACCAAATAGTTTTCTTATAAATAGTTTTCTTATGCTTGTCACCGATGCTAACTTCAAAGGCATCTCTACATGACTAAATAACTTTCTAAGTCACCCACTTGGTTTCTTATTAATATTACTCCTCTGCTGTTTAAAAACCTTCAGTGCTTTCTTATTTTCTAGGGAATAATACACAAATTTTCCATTCAGATTTCCACGGTACATGCAGGAGTCTATGCAGTTAGCTCCAGTATTTCCCCAAAGCCTTGCCCTTTAAAATGCATTTTCCCAGAATGCCATGTGGTAAACCCTTCCAAAAATAATCTTAGGCATGCCTTGTTCCTCGTACGTAGATTAGCTTTTCGCCTCTTTGTTCACCTGGGAAAATCTTATTTCACAATTTCAGCTTTACTATTACATTTGCGGTCATACGTCCCTTCAAAACTCAGCAGAATTATCTTCTAGTCTCTTCAAACATTTCGCCACGCCTCCCTCCGGGCACAGATTACACCATACGGAAGTCACTTTTGTAGCACCAGAGTTGGGAACTGGGAATGCTTGGTGGATTTCCAGGGGACGCTGCTATGCCTGGAGACAGGTCTTTACTGTCACTCCTGGGAGGCGCGGGTATCTAGTGGGTGTAGACTCAGGATGCTGCTAAACATCCTACAGTCCACATCCTACAGGGCAGGCCCCGTGGCAAAGAATCGCCAGGCACAAAGTGGCCATAGGACAGGGTTGGGAAACGCTGCGTGAGACCTCTCTGGTTTCTGCTGTGGACCTGAAAGATATACTCTTCCTCATTTGATCAGAAATAGAATCAACATTGCTCTGACATCTCTCAGTGCTTCTCCTTTTGTGCAAGTTCAAATATACATGTGTATCCAAGATGGTACTGATCGTAGCCAAGATGGGAGCCTGGGACGGAACAATGAGTTACCTGCTTCCTGCTTGAAGGACAATAACATTACTCACATTGCTTTTGCTTTGATATTTTCTTTACCGCTCAACACGTCGCCCACACTCAAATTTGGTTTCAATTCTTTATCCTCCCCCGAAATCCTCTTGGCTTTCTTTGGCATCAGATTGTGCTCTTCTTTATCTACTAATAATAATTTTTTTTAAAAAAACTATGCTGGTTGCGTTAGGGAATAATTGCTTTAATAACATGACTCATTAAAAAAAATAAGAAAAGCATTTTATTCCTGAGGAACAGGCTTTGGTTATTTATGAGAAAAATCTCATCCCAACTGTAACCTCTCAAATCATTGAAAAATCTCCCAGATGGCTAATGGGTTTTAAAAATGGAAACTCCATTAAAAAGATGTATTGGTATATACAAGAGCAGAAAACCAGGGAGGGAGGCCTTCTTTATTTTCTTCAATTTCTTCCTCGAACTAACTTTTCCCCTCACTATAAAAACATGATTTTCTTTTCATCATTTAGACACAAAATAGTTACACCCAGCATTAAACTATGACTCTCTTATTTTGTGGGCTCAGCAGCAGATTTAATAAGGGAGGCAATTTACAATGACAGAGAATATTTTTAGTTCTACAGCAAAGCACCAGCATACTGAATATATAATGAGCTATAAACATGTTTATTAGTGTTATTTACAATGGTTAAAAACACAGAATCACCTAAATGCTTTACTACAGGGAGTGGCTTAAGATCATACGATGGAATATCAACAGCTATATAAGGCATAATGCAGAATGCTCAATGACAGGATGCCATAATGCAGCTATATAAGGCATAATGCAGAATGCTCAATGACAGGATGCCATGTTCATATTTATCATCAAGGGGGAAAAGTAATTGGAGGTTGTATGTACATGCAGTTGCACACACACACACACGGAAATGTACACACCATCACACATGCACAGCAGAGTTGGAAAGAACCTTACAGCAGTTTCCTCAGGGTGGTAAGTCTAAGGTGTCTTAGTCACTTTTCTCATTGCTGAAACAAAATACCCAACATCCACAAGTGAAAAGAGGAGAGGTTTAGTTTGGCTCACAGTCTGTAGAGGTTCCAGTCCATAGTCAGCTGGCTCCAAGGCAGGGTGGCAGGGGAGAGGGGCATCACAGAGGAGAAACAGTCCATGGCAGGGCAGGCAGAAGTCAGCAAAGTAGTGAAGCAGCAGCAGTAACAAACCTCCCTTTCCCTTTTATTCTATCCAGGCCACGAGTCTTTTGGGTGGTACTGCCCACACCCAGGCTGGACCTTCCCATTATCCACACCTAGCTCTATGCTAAAGGAATAAGTGGACTAATCCAGCACCCTGAATCCCAGTATCACACAACCAAGGGTCAGCCAGCTCTCAAAAGCCTCACCTATAAGCGCATGAGGTTTTGGAGGGACATCTAGACATAAGCTCTAACAAACGCATTTTTATTTTTATTTTAAAAAATTTATCTGCTCATCTGTGTGTAAAATACTAGAGTGCAAACATTTTGTTGTCCATTTAGACAACTTCATTCTACCTATGAAATGCCTGAGTAGCACCAACCCAGGTAAACAATGAGGTTTTCTTCAAGAGGACTTCATCTTGTTTCCTCCTGCCCCAGTCCCCAGGTAGAAACATCCCCCACCCCACCAACACACACACTCTGAACTGTCTCATGATATTTTCAGGGATTTCTTTTAAGGGGAGGGGTAGTTTCTTATTTTGTAGCATTGCTTTGGTTGTCTTTTATTATATTTTGAAAGCTTACATAATGCATGCCATAGAAATTCTATAAGTAAAATATTATTGGATGGAGAAAAGAAGTCACTGGTTGTGGGGGTACATACCTGTAATCCTAGCACTCTGGAAGGCTGAGGCAGGAGGATTCTAAGTTTGATCCTAGCCTGCACAACTTAGCAACTTAGTGGGACCCTGTCTCAGAAATAAAAAAGGGCTGGAGATAGGTTAGTGTGAAGACCACGGGTTCAGTCATTAGTATGGAAAAAAATGAAAAAAATGGAGAATGAGAAAAGAGTTGATAAGAAGGAAAATGGAAGGAAGGAAGGAAGGAGATGGGAGGGAAGGGGAGGGGAAGGAGGGAGGGAGAGAAGGTGGGAGGGACGGAAGGGTAACCATTCCATCTAAAGTGCTTGACAGCTTCAAACTCCAAATTCTGAAATTCACCCTGACTTTGTAACTGATTCTTAAATCGACCATCCTACTCCAAATCTGTTATTTATCCATCTCTTCAGGAGGATCTTGAGGGATTGACAAAACACTCAGATTCTCTTTCAAGGAACACTTCTTCCAAACTCACCACAGTACCATGTCTTGCAAAAGAATTCTTGTGCACCGATTCCCACTTCGAACCAGATTGCCAGGATGGTATCAGTGCTTAATATAACATCTATTGCCAGACTCTTCCCTGCAGCACACAAGTCCATTATACGTGACTGCCCTTTGTTAGATTTTTTTTGTGACAAAAAAATCTTTATTACCAACTCCCTGCTGCAGATCCCTCACTTCTTCATAGAAAAACCAAAATACTTGTAAATACAAGCAGTTTGTGATCTCCTGAGAAAACACATGGTTCTTTTTCTTGGATATGCTGGCGAGAGGCTCTGTAATGTAAGCAATTTGGGAAATAGAATATATTTTCTGTTTACTTTGCAATGCAAACAGGCTGTTATTTCGCAGCTATTAAAACAAGCCAGGGAGGGTGGGGGGGATGTAGAAGCCAGAGCGTTTTACTGATGTACTGGCGTGACTTTGAACACGGTCCATGCGGAAGTGGATATCACAAATGCTATCGTGTTCCATGAAATTGTAATGTGGTCATGTAGTCACTAGAAAGTTGTCTCCTAACACCAAGAGAAACCAGCAACACACCTTGATTCTTTGTGTTTTTGAGAGATTTCAGGCAAGACACGTAGGCCATCATATTGAATATAGGTAGAGTGTATTGCAAAATGATCGAATTTCATCATCGTGAGAGAAAGAGAGAGAGAGAGAATATAGTTTCAAGTGTGAAGGTGGAAGAGTTTCAAGATGTCAGATGAACTGAATGAGGTCAAGGTTATATTTATATGATTAACCATGTCTTACAAGGAGTGTTCTTTCCTTTTCTAAAGTTCATTGATCTTGTACAAATAAAACCGGCTGTGCTTACCTTCTTCAGAGAGAATTAAGTCTCTGTTTACTCCTTAGGGAGATGTCTCTTTTCCTTTGTTTTGAAATCTTGAGATTTTTTTTCCCAGCCCCTCACTCATGGTCTGGACTTCCTACAGACCCTGGACCTCATCAGAAAGCCCAAAGGGGGTCAAATTCTCTTGGGCTACATTTTGAAACCTCAAGCTTGTATGAACTCTACCTATAGCTAATGAATCAGAAATTGAAGGAAAGAAAAAGAAAAAGAATGACATCTTTTTTGCTTTTCTATAGCCCCTGGCCACCTGCTAATGTCTAACTTTCTGTCTAACAATGTTAAATTCAATTAAATTATGCATGATCTTATAAACATCCCCAGCTGGGGGCCTTGTACTTGCTACTCCAAACAGCTTCCCCTTCTTGCAGCATTTCCGCGAGTTTCCATCTCCCCAGACTCCGCAGATCTCTGGCTCAGCGCTGGAGCTGCCTCATCGTCTTCTGGCTTGTGGTCTCCAGAATGCAGATTCTGGCTTCATGCTTGGCTCCCAGAGTTTGGCTAAGCTGGAAGCTGCAGGTCTAGAGGTCCATCCGGAGACAAAGGTGGACATTTTGCTTGGTAGGTTTTGGGAAACCAAAGCACAGGCTTCAACGCGACCCATCTCCTGTTTGGCCAAATTCACCTCTGCCTGACACCAAACAGTGCCAACAAAACAATGCTGGGGTAGAGCAGTAGAACCCCTCACTTCCTTGCCTAATCCTTTCCATTGCATTTCATGTTTTCTCCCAAAAGCTGCATCCCTATTTTGCATCATGAGAATCAGCTTCTCTGGGGCTGTCACACAGGGTGGCGTCAGCCTGCATGGTCACTAAGGCTCCATTTAATATGTCCAGACCCTCAGGCTTTTCCCACATGGAATGCTTGGCTCCCAGAGTTTGGCTAAGCTGGAAGCTGCAGGTCTAGAGGTCCATCCGGAGACAAAGGTGGACATTTTGCTTGGTAGGTTTTGGGAAACCAAAGCACAGGCTTCAACGCGACCCATCTCCTGTTTGGCCAAATTCACCTCTGCCTGACACCAAACAGTGCCAACAAAACAATGCTGGGGTAGAGCAGTAGAACCCCTCACTTCCTTGCCTAATCCTTTCCATTGCATTTCATGTTTTCTCCCAAAAGCTGCATCCCTATTTTGCATCATGAGAATCAGCTTCTCTGGGGCTGTCACACAGGGTGGCGTCAGCCTGCATGGTCTCTAAGGCTCCATTTAATATGTCCAGAGCCTCATGCTTTTTCCCACATGGAAAGAAAGATGTTCTGGGGACTCCAGCATCTTCCAGAGTCAGCACTCATCTGACAACTATAGGCACAGGGAAATAGTTCAGCCCCCCTATTTCCCTCTGCCATGATCTTGGGCTGGCAGTGGGATAAGGGAGCTGCTATCTATTTTAAGGCTTCCTGTGATGGGGACCTTTAATACCTAATGGTAAACTAGGTCAAAAGAAGTTCTTACTGATTACATAAATGTGGCCAGACAGACATGGAGAATAGACAAGGCTCGTGTTGATTGATGCTACCCGAAGTAGATAAGATCAAGAGGGACTCAGGCATGCTGAAAGGACTCTGTGAAGCACAAGGACACAGACTCCTTCATCTTTGTGTCTCTGGAGCATAGAATGATGCTTGGTCTATGCTGTGGATCAATACTCACTTTAATCAAAATGATTGGGTGAGACTAAAATGCATTGGGTAAATGATGCTGCTTTATTTGCAGATTCCTTAAAAATATACTCCAATCACCACAAGGGCGTTGGACACCAGATTCAAATTCTCACACACAAACGGGGAAGAAGGAACTATGGAGCTGTGTGTGTTAAAACAGTAGCTAAGAGGCACATGCAGTGACTTCACTTTACACAGATTGAAAATCAGTTGTAAAACTCAGTTCGGTAGTTGCAGGAGCTAATTGTCACAAGCCCAGCACTCCCATGTGGTCAGTAGCTAGGCATGGTTAGTGGCCACCGTATTGCGCAGCTCGGATAAGGAGAATGTGGAGCAGGGTGTGGTGGCGCATGCCCATTATCCCCGAACTTGGACAGGTCAGGCAGGAGAAATGTGGGTTTGAGACAAAAAGCAAAGCTACGTGAAGAAAAGGAAAGGAAAGCAAAGGGAAGGAAGGGTGCTACAAATCAACACGTGGTACGTCAGAAAGGTCTGTTCGGTCTTTAGGTCAAGGCCTAAGGGTAAAATCTGCCTCTTTGTTCAGGTCCGTTTTCAGCAATTGCATTCATTGAATTCAAACAGACTCTAATTGTTTTATTTATTATGATTGTCCGCTGTATTCCTTTCTACAATGGAAGGACTTGAAGGTAAGGAAGTTGTCTTCTTTTGTTCCCTGCTGCTCCTCCAAAGGGAGTCCTCGGTACCAGGAGGGATTCAAATGGAAAGAATACTGATGTCGTCTGCTTGTTTTTGGTCACTCTTTTGGCTTATTTATTTTGATTGTCTCCACGGCTGTGCCTTTAACCCTTGTCATTCTGTGCATTTGATTTCTGAGAGTACATTTTAGGGTCCCCCCCTTAGATGTTGGCCCCAGAACAAGTCACATGAGTGGGGAATATACTTCCCCTGGGAGAAGGGGCATCCATGTGTGGTGCATGTGCATGCGTGTGTGTGTGTGTCTGTGTAAATGTATGTATCCATTTACATAAATGGATACACATACATTTATCCAAGGAGGCAGCCTAAGCATAGACATAGTTTGAGAAAGCACATTCAATAATACAGTACAGTTTTTTTCCTGAATGACCTCTATCATTTTCTTCATGCAAATCACAGCAAGTAACACTACCCCAAATCTTCCAGCCTGGAGGAATTTGAGGAAAATATAGGTTTTCTCCTCAGGGGTCTGTGGGTGTCTTGTTCTTGGTTTATAGTCCATGTAAGAGCTTTCTGTGGGGATTAAAGGAAGAGGAAGAAAATAATAAAATTGGGACACCTCACACGCATCCTCAGAGTGGGGTTTGCTTGCTTTCTCTCTTTTTTCCCTCTTTCTTTCTTTTTCTTTCTTTCTTTCTTTCTTTCTTTCTTTCTTTCTTTCTTTCTTTCTTTCTCTCTTTCTTTCTTTCTTCTTTCTTTCTTTCTTTTTTCTTTCTTTCCCCTGGGAGAAGGGGTATTCACGTGTGAAGGGGTATGTGTGGGTATTCACCTGCCATTCTAGCAGATGGAAGTATTGAAATTCACCATTGGTTTTTCAGGCCATCCTGAGAGGCAGATGTCTTAAACCCATGAAATTATGTGAGGGGAGTTCTACCATCCTGAAGCCTGGCCATGTTCTCTACACAGCAGCTCCAGCAGCACCTACCTGTAACAGGCCAGCTCTGGGTTTTTCCCCACATCTCTTTATCTGCAAACATTGGAGAGCTTTGTCTCTGCAAAGGAAAGATGGGCAGTGGCAGACTCCTGAGACGTGAGCGAAGCCTTTGGAAAAACATAGATTTGACAGATTTTAAGCATTGCCTTACATGTCCATCATCTTGTAAGCTGGGAGAGTGTGGCGTGACTCAATCATAGGAGCACTTTATTTAAGTTCACTTTATTTAGGTTTAGGTTCTGTGTCCGCAAGTCTGAGCAGCAAGGAGAAGCCACTGAAGCAAAATACCCTGAAGTGATTTCTGCCCTTGTTTTGAATCATGTCATATGGATATTCCTGGGTTCATGCCAGATTATTCCTTAGCTGTTTTATAAACATCCGTGTTATGCAGGCACCGTCCTTATACAGACTAGGGAAATAGAAAAGAAAATGTGCATCTTTCTTTGAGGCTAGTATAGAACAAAAAATAATCAGAAAGTAAGTAAATCAGAGTCATCTTATTGGGCTCCCTCTTCTTCGAGGAATGGTCTCTGCCGGGCTCATGCCTGAGAAAAACTGCAGAGTAACGATTGCACAACATGGTATGGCGTGAAGAGGACGGCATCTCACCCGTCTCCATCAATGCTTCAAAAGCATGTTGGGCGTTCTCCAACTTAGATCTCCCACCATGCTGTCCACCCTGCTCTCGGCTGCGAAGGGCTGATGCGTGGTGGGCTGAGAAAGGTTGATGCGTGGTGGGTGGCGAAGGGCTGATGCGTGGTGCCCTGCGGAGGGCTGTGCGTGGTGCCCTGCGAAGGGCTGATGTTTCATGGCAGTACCGCATTCCCTAACCCATTGCTTTCCGTCAGGCAGGCTTCTGGAGGTAGCTGGGAAGATGCTCCAGAGTGAGCCAGGAGGGGACTGAAGCTAAAGGTCCTCTTTGCTCGGTCCCTGGGGACCGTCCACAGTGCTGGCTGTCTTACTAGGCTGAAGATGGCTGAGTTTTTCTGGATTCTGCTTCTTTCTCTGGTTCCTCAAGATACTGGCTGCAAACGGCTGTCTCTGTCCCTAAACTCAGGCAGCTTTCACATCCCCCCCGGCATGTCCTCTTAGGCCTCATAACACGGTTTCCTGAACTTCTATGTCCAGGCCTTCATAACAACCTAATTACCCATTTCAGTACTCCATCTTCTTCATGTGATCTTTGTGCAGGAAACCTGCACAAAAGAGGAAATTCTAACAAGACATCAGCTGCTTGCTTTATGATCTGCTTCCCTAATCACCTCCCAGAAAATCCAAAGCTAGCTCAAAAGTGAAGGACTTAGAATGATACTATGTTTGCAGAAAGAATCAAAGGAGGCAGCTATCCATTCTCATCTCTAAAATGAGATTTAATTGCTGGAACTCTTTAGTATGACTTCCACATCTCATGTCTTGTCAATGGCCATAAACAGCCTGCAAGGGAAGAATTGCTCAGTAAACATTTGGAGAAAGAAACTGTGTGTATGGGTAGCATGTTTGACATGACAGCTAAATAAGAAACAGATTGTCTTATTCTTGACTTAGACAGTGGGCAAGCAAACGCAACAGTTGTCTTTTAGAAATAGCAAACAACACTCAACCACCAAAGCACATATTATATTTGATAGGGTAGACTTAATGGCTGAGAAATCCAGATTATTCTCCCTCTCTTTATGTCTCTCTTATTCTTCCCTCCCTTCTTCCCTCCTTGCATCCTTCCTTTCCCTTCCCTTCCCTTCCCTCCCTTCCTTCATTCTATCTTCCCTCCCTCCCTTCCTTCTTTGCTCTGCATTTTTAGAATAAAATAGTCAGAGGTGGACAATAGAGACTACATAATAGTTCTATCAGTATACAAATGGTACATCTGCACATAAAGGATTTATCGGCGACATGGTGTTCCCTGTAAGCACATTATTTCGACCTCTCCAAAAACATGTTAATCAAATTGTTCCAGTCATTTGCACATTTGGGGGAAAAATAGGATGTAGTTTAATCCATCTAGACTGAACAATGTTTTCCTTTGTTTCAACTCCAATACTTAGTTGGGGGGACAAGGAAGCCCACACTCCAATGATTAAATAAATGGAAAAACAGTAGGAATGCGAGTTCTCCCCCTACTACTCTGTGAGAGTGTATTTTAAATCTTATTTCCCACTGACTTGTGAATAGTGTATTATTCCCATGCTTACACTCAGTGCTTCGAGCTTAAATTAAAAACAGTTCCAATCCTCCAGCTCTTGATGGAATTTGAAGTGAAAACTTGGCTGGTGCTTACTTTCAGCCATAAAAACTTTTGTGCCGCTGATAATGCTTTTGGTAGCATTGTTAGTCCAAAACAATGTCATCTGTAACATCTTGGGATCAGATAAATATGGGCTTTTGTACCAGGCAGGCTCACCCCACCTACATGGGAGCCAGGCAACCAGCACCGGGCCGGGAGCGGATGGTTTTTGATCTCTGGAGAACTAGATCAGGAGAAAGCTGTCTTGTTTTTATTTAATGCTATATCTGAAATGAAGTCACCTGTGTCCCTCTCACTTTTGCACAATCCAGAACTGGAATCTAGATTCCTTATTTGTGTCTGTATACTTTAATAACATAGGTGAGTGTTATTAAACATTGTGGTTTGTATTTTGTTTTGGTGTTGGGGATAAAACCCAAGGCCTGGCATGTGCTAGGCAAGTGCTCTGCTACTGAGCTGCATCTGCAGCCCTTAAATAATATAATTTTACATATTTGAAAATATTTGGAAATGTGGAGTTATACCTTATATCTCTGTAACTAAGCTTTCGAATTTTATCTTTTATACCCAGGAGAGTCACTTGAGAAATCTAAGCTGGACAAATGATGTGTAGGACTTGGAGAGAGTTGAGTCTGACATAGATATGAGATAGATGAAGGAGTGAATAAAAGAGGTCAAGAAATTTCCTGAAAGTCGAGCTGTAGCTAAATGAAGACAGGAAACCATCCATGCTCCAGGGCCCTTGGTGTAGCTGGGGAGACAGTCATGCTTGAGAAGAAATGCAGATGAGAAGTTATCTCAGCAACTTCAACATCTCCAAGGATCTGCTGTCTTGGATTCTGGATCCCAGCCCACAAGTCCCTTTCCTCTGTCTGTACCTGAGTTATCTTCTGAGATCTGCCAGGTGCGGGGGAGATTTCTCCATCTCAGAGGGCCATGTACATCAGCAAAGTGTTCCTGGCAATGAGTCCTGTTTTGTCTAGAACCTCCTGATATTGGAGTTGGCCTGCGTGGTCCCTCCACCACCTGAGCTGGGACCATCCGTGAGACATTCTATTTCCTGGGTAGTTTGGCAGAGTTGTCTTTCCATTGTCCCTGGGATCTTTGTTCTTTGGCACTCAAGAGCCTATTCTGAATGAGCTGAGACTTTAGCTATGAGAGTTGAGAGTTCCAATTTCAAGTTTGAGGTCAACCTCACACTTCAGAATTTGCCTGGTTATGATCCTCTGATTGGAAATTCCAAAATGGAAAGCAATTCTGACAAGCTTGTCATAAAAGATGGCCCTAATAAATGTAAGGGTGGAGGAATCTTTAAAAATACATGTGGTTATATAAACTAGAGAACATTGAGACTGTAAAATATGATACAGGTTGTAAAAAGGGTGAGAAAATGCTATAGGAGCTGATATGTAAAATCTCCAGAAAGCTATTAGGTTAAAAAAAAAATGTGAGGGCCAGGAAAAGAGTTTATATAATGTTGCTCTCTTGCTAAGGAAAGAGGGATGATAATATATACTCATACAAGCATAAAGAAATATTGAGAACATATAGAAAGGCTGAACAGAAATGGGGGAGAAGAGTAGGTAAGAGAAGATTCTACATATGTCCTTTTAAATCAGTTTTGTTTTAAACCACATATATGTATTTTTTTAACCTATTAACATGCATTTAAATAAGATTGATCTAATTTAGATACCATTACATCGATGTTAATTTGCTATACACAGTGATTATATTATGGTCATGTGAGATGTTAACATCGAAGAAAGTGTGGGATAAAAGCAGTACTATTTTTATAAGTTTTAGGTAGACAACATTTGCTCAAAATATTAAATTTTCACACATTATGAACAGCTGATAAGCACATGAAAAAGATCTCAACATTATTAGTCACCTAGGATAATAATTAAGTACAAAACATGACAGTATTTGCAGAAGTAGAAGAGCTAAAAAGATTTTTTTTTTTAAAGCTGGCAACAAAATGTTTGGGGGAGAAACTAGATCACTCATGCCTGCTGGTTAAATGGCCCAACAACCTCAGAATTTGGCAAATTCTTATCAAATTATATATAGTGCTTGTTAATTTTAATTGTCAATGTGAATGGATTAAGAGACTCTTTGGAGAGGTGATTTGATTTTGAGAACACTAACCTCTTTAGTGGGTTTCAAGAGTTCATAGCTGAATGAGCTGTGAGGAGGTGGGGAATTGTTGGAGGAGTGTGACCCTGGGTTATGGGAGTATGATCCTGGAGACTAAATCTTGTCCCTAATCCCTTTGTTTGTGTGCTCTTCCTCTGGTCTTGGCTTCTTGGAAGCCATGAAGTGAAGAGCTTTCCTCTGCCACACCTTTCTGCCATGTTGCCCCTGCCTTTGAACCAGCCAACCATGGACTGAAACCCCTGAAACCACGAGCCAAAACAAACCTCTCTTCTATCAAGATGTGATATCAGGTATTTTGTCCCAGCAAAAGGAAAGCTGACTAATACACATAGGTAACCTCTTCTGAGGGAGAAAGTCCACTCTTAGGTGTTTATCTGTGATCTGTGATTGTACAGGCATTATCCTAACAATTTTATTTGAGATCATGAAAACTGAAAGCAACCCAAATGTGCAACAGGGATGGATTAGCTATCAGTTTTTGTGTTCATACAATGCAATACCACTATACTGTCAAAAGGAGCAAGTTTTATGCAAAATGTAGCATGGATGAAATGCACAGACATAGTGGTAACCAAAGAAATGATGCTAAAGGGGTCACACTTTTTTCTGTTCTGTTTTGGTTTGTGTGAAGTGCTAGAGCTAGCAGAACTGAGCTGAGAGAACAACAAATCAGCGGTTGCCTCTTGTAGGAAGATTAACTGGGAAGAGATGAAAGAGGTAAAACTGTTCTATACACAGTGACATGGTTCTGGATTAGAGCGTTAGATCCATTTGCCCAAAATTGTGCAGCTAATTATTGTGTTTTTCGATGTCTAAGAAGATCTGTAACAATTATGCGGTCAGTAACCCCCTTTCCCTCTCCATGGATACCAAAATTGAAGGATTCTCAAGGCCTTCCTATGAAATGATCCTTCATATAAAATGCTCGAGTCCACGCATAGAACATGGTCAGCTTCTCAGATATACTTCAAATAATCTCTAGGTGATTTATAATACCTGATACAACGTAAATGACATATAGCTGGTTGATAAATGGTACTGCTTCAGGAACAATGATAAAAGAATGAAGTCTATACAGGTTTAGCACAGATACATTTTCTTCCCCCAGTATTTCTGCTGAGCAGTGGGTTGAATGTGCAGATGTAGACTCTGTGGGTGCTGAAGGCCAGCTGGAATTCCATAGGAGATGTGGCGGCTAGAGAGGTGGATATTGCACAACAGAAGAGTGTAGATAATTTTGGAGGTGGTGTAATGGATTTATGAGAATGCATTGTGTCATTCTGTTTACTTTTCATATATTTGATCTTTTACACAATAAAAATTGAAAAATAAATTTAAAATGAAAAATGGAAGAAATACAGTGTTGCTCATGGGAGGAAGCAGTACTATGCATCCCTATGTGGCATTTTTTATGATTAAAGTGGGAAGAATGACACAGTGTGTTAGGCTGACAAAGCCACAGCTTTCTGGGGTTGCCAGCAGCATGTGGCAACACAAGATGTTTCCTGATGACAATGACCATTGAAAGAACATTTTAAAATATGCAACGATCAGGTCGTAATCAGGGAAAGTCAAGAACGCTGAATCCCACGCTGATGAAATGCTAAGGAAAATTAAAATGTATTTTGGAGGCGGCATTTGGGGTTTTAAGAAAAAAAGGAAGCGTATATTCATTATCGAAGACAGGTGGGAGGGTGGCATACAAAACAGAGTCCAGGACTCCAAATCCTGACATTCTTCTATTTCCACAGAAAAAAGACATGATCTCCAAATTGTAAAGGTCAAAGCTAATAGAGTTGGGAAGGATTTAAGCCCTGGAGAAGTGAAGAGAGAACGAGAGACTATGGCTTTTTAAAATGAATTCAAACTCAGATGAATTATACCTCACTGACACAGAGTATTTGCTAGTTGTCATTAAGTGGTCCTGGGTGCCAAGAGAAATATTGAAAGATAAAGGATGGGTAAATATTAACCCAGTCTTTCTTCTTCTTCTTTTTTTTTTT
>QZML01000381.1:433233-451086 GCA_016801275.1 Hystrix brachyura | reverse complement strand
AAAAAATAAACCAGACTTTATTCTTCTTATTTTTTTTTTTTCCTGCCTGAAGGTGGGGATAACATTATGGAAAATGCAGACAGGTAAATTTGACAATAATCCTCAATGTTCTAGAACTGATCACTTAACAAATGTCTCGTAAGCCCCCGGTAAATGAAGTGGCAATAGCTGAAGCTCCCCGGATTTGCTAAGAGCAAGCCTCCGTTCTGCTAGCTTTACTGAAATCTGTAGTGTAACTTGTCTAGATGCCAGCGTGTGGCTGGGCCATTTCCCTCCTGCCTTTCTAGAGGGCAAGATGTGTGTACAGATGAGGGAGGACGAAACCAAAACGTAGGCAGCTGTCCTTTTAGGGGCATTTGAACAAGGCAGCTGCTAGCTTTCTCAACATGTCGAATATCACACGTGGAAAGTGCACGGGAGTCTAGTCGTGAAAATTACCCATTTCCACCTGGATTTGTGCCTGTATTTACGTACCTATTAGCATCTATTTACCTGTTTACTTGGCATAAAATTAACATACTTCCTTTATCACTTATACATTACAAATTATGCACTGTTTATACTGAGGGAGTAGAATGGCTGAATTTGCATTATTGTTCAGTGCAACACCATCAGAACAGCTGCTTTTCTCTCTTCTGTTTGTTTGTTCTGTTTTTTTGAGACAGGCCCATACTGTGCAGTGCAGCGTGCTTTAAACTCCATATGTAGCTCAGGCTGGGCTCAAATTCAAAATTCTTTTGCCTCACTGTCCCAAGTGCCCAGATCTTACCTGGATCTTTCTAGTCTTGTTACTGCAAATAACTGAATGCCATACCAGAATGCTTGATTAACTAGAGCACGAGGAACAAAAGTGACCATTTTCTTGTGAGATACAGAGGGTTGGAGCCTGGGCAGAGTTAGAGAGTTGTTAACCCCAAATTAAATAAATTATACAGCAAAATGAAAGATTAGAGGAAACAGGCAGATGGCTATTTTGCATAGGAGAAGGACCAGGCAATGGAATGAGTGGAGAAGGGGATCGAGAGGAAGGAAGGAGTTGAAAAAGATAAGACTTGTTGTGTACATGTACTGACTCCCCACGATGAATGTGATCGTCCTGTGTTGCAAACATGTACTGGTGAAATAAAATAAAAACAAGTAACTTTTAAATACCATCTTTTGCTTTTCCTTCTTTTCTATCCAAATGGTGGAATGCTAGATTCATTATTAGAAACTTCAAGACTCTTTTTCTTGTAAGTCATCTGTCCTTTTATTTTCCCCCAAAAGTGCTTATGATGGTTTAAAATAATGATAGTTAAATAAGAAGCTCTTGAAAAGACTACTTGTCTTTACTGAGAAGAGAGACGTATCATGAAACACTCTCTCGTTGCTGTTTCTTCTTCTCATGCTGGTGCACTTCGGATCCTTATCATTACGCATAGGATGTGTCTTACCTCATAATCACCAATGACTTAGATGAGAAGGGAAGTCGCTGTGGCAGCTCCTTCTCCCAGACTGCTAATGAGCTTTGCCGATGACCCTGTGTGTGCAAGAGTTTGAAGCGGAGTGTTGGGCAAAAACAGACCTGCTCACAGCCTTCTCATTTTGGCACATGGAGGGATTTGCCACTGCACTGTGATCTTTATGCATCAGCAATTTAGTGAGGAAAATCAATTCTGGATTTAAGACATCTTCCCACTTACCGCTCCGTTACCTTCTGACTTGTAATGATTATTTTCGGGTGTGTGAGCCAAAAGTAAAAATTGCTGGCAGTCTGAAAAATAAGCAGATCCTAGCGTGTAATTATGTGAGGTTGGGAGCAGTCCTCCACATTATCTCAGTTGTGTGAGTTGCAATCTCTTGGGGAAAAGGAATGACGTTTGAACTTCGATATTCTCAGCCTGAAATATAATTAAGACTCCAATTACTCTGATTGGGAGATCACTGTATTTCAGGCAGCAATCTTTTAGCTTACTTGGTGCTATTTTTATTGTTTTGTCTTCATTTACAACATTGGGAAGAATGAGCCTCGCATTCCAGGTTTGGTATAAGAACTGACCAAGAAAATGAGCAAAATAAAATTTTCTTTTTCTTCCTACCAGGGATCAAACTGAGGGCCTCGTGCTTGGTAGGCAAGCGCTCTAAGCACTGAGCTAAATCCCCAGCAAAATTTTCTTTTTCATAGAGTGGATATGATGATGTGACTCTTCTGAGGTTCTTAGCACATTTTTCAGTGATTCAACTCATGTTAGGTTTCTGATTCTTTTACAAATAAACTTAGATTTTGCTGTAGTTTTTGATTTCCAGGATAATCATAATGAATCTTAGAATTTCCATACACTCACACCCAGTTGCCCTTACTACGAGTGTCACTTCAGAGAAGCAAGGCTAATGTGTACTATGCTTTGTAGGCGGATTGCTACTAATGATCCGTGTGTTACAGGCTGGTGATGTTCGGGCCTCGAAAAGTTGGAGCCTGCTTGGGAATCCTAGAGGGACTTCTCAGAAAATCTTTTGGAAATGATTAAGCAGTTCTTTAGGACCCTAGTTCGTTCTCAAGAGAGTGTTATGAAGACCAAGGCCCAGCCCTGAATCGTAATCTGGCTTTTGTTTTGCCGCGCGATCCCTCCCTCTGGCACATGCCATTGTAGCGCCATCTGCTGTGAAGTTCTCACCAAAGCCAAACCAATGTCAGTGCCATGCTGTGCCCTTGAGCCTGCAGAAATAAGAGCCTTGGTTATTTTGTCACAGTGACACTGCTAACCAAAGCCTGCGCTTTATTCAGATTTATTTTAAATGTTAATCTAATATCCTTCTTTTGTTCCAGGGCTCCACCCAGGGCAGCACATCACATTTATTTGTCACATCTTTTTGACTGTGACAACTTCTCGGACTTTCCTTATATTTGATGATCTTGATATTTTTGAAAGCTGTAGATTGAGTATTTTGAAAAACATCCCTCCATTGGCACTGGGCAAATGTTTTTCTTCAGATTAGAGTGGGAAAAAAAATCACACCAGTAAAGTAGTTTCTCTTTTCTCTCCTACCGTTTCCTATCTCTGTCTTTTCCTTAAACTCCCATTTCCGGTCTTTATTCTCTAAATAAACTTCCCCTTTCTTGCGGTACTGAAAGCAAAGATTTTCTCACTTTGCTTTGTGGGGCAATATTTTAGAACTAACATCTTGGCTGCATAAATTTTAAATAGCTGTTACCCGTAATCCAAGGAGCAGTGTTCGTTTTGACACACGTCAGCAAAGCAAGTTTGAACCAAGAACTCCAAAATCACTATATGTAAGAATGTCATTTAGACATACTAAGTGAAGTACAGATACAACATTTCAGGATTCAGGAACAATGAGGAAGGTTAGGAGAATAAAAATAAGTAAACCTGAAAAATCAAGTATAGCACTCGCCTAGCATGGGCAATGCCCTGGGTTCAATCCTCAGCACCTCCAAAGTAAATAAATAACTAACTTGATCTAGTTATGTTAACAAAACATTGCAGAACTAAAAATATGGCAAAATTATTGCTCAAAATAGATTGCTTAAGGTCTTGACAGTCTGTCCTCGTATTCTTAAATAATTTAAATACTCTTAGTAAACTGAGAGGCTGGAGAAGGAGGATTATAGATTTGAGGTCAGCCTGGGCAATTTAGCAACTTAGTGAGACCCTTTCTCAAAATAAAAAATAAATCAATAAAAAAACCATCCATAGAATTCCAAATGTGCCTTCCAAAAACATCTTCCCTATTCTTTGCCTGAGTCAAACCAAATTTTATGGCAACATTCTAATAACTCGTATGGTCGTGTATATAAATCTTACACATCTCTGTCTCAATAAATAAGTAGGTAGGTAGATAGAAAGATAGATAGAAATAGAGAGGTAGTGGAGAGAGAGAGGAATGATTTGGTTTTTTCTGCTAAACTTAACTAATACTACTGTCCTTTTGACTTGTGCAAATATTGTGAAAGCGTTTGGGGGGTTTTATCCAACCCCCTAGTCATGGGTCAGTAGTACAGCATTTTATTAGTATATACCATCCTTTGAAACCTTATTGGAAGATGAATGGCAGAGTTCAGAATTTCTTCTTCTGAACTATGATCTAATCAGATGGGGGTCATTTCATGGATTTCTTCATTTTGTGCTCATTTACTTTAATTTGAATCAAATGCTGGCACCTGGTCTAGTTGGTCTTAAAATACCTTTGAAGACCTGGAAATCATACACAACCACAACAGGATCCTTAGCAGTATTTTAAAAATCTTTTCAAGAAGTAGCTTTTATCTACAACTTATAAATTAAAAAATCGAGGCTTAAGAATTGCTGATATTGTGCAGCAATTTTGACACTTGAGTAAGTTGTATCAATGATTCTGTCCTTCCATATTCATTAAGTGGAATTACTCAAGCTTGAGGGGAGACAGGAGGGTGGGGAGGAGAGTGGGTAGTAAAAATGATCAAGAATCAGAATGTATATGTGCCAGTTTCTCAAGATGAATATATTGTGTATCATAAACATACTAAAAGAAGAAAAAATACTGTATATGTATGTTTCTGTTGATTAATTAATAATTGGGAAGAATTTCTCATTTTATTTTCTCTTTGATATTTAGACTTTATACACATCAAGTGTTATCAGCCGAGAAATTCCTGTCCTTCAATAAGAAGGTAAGCTGGGTGTTAAATTTCAAATTAAACATAAGAAAAGACAGTGTTACTGACTGATGTGGTACCCTTATTTCAATACTGTGAAAAGGTACTATCCTAGGGGAAATAGCTTGGAGGTGGAGTAAATGCAAGCTACATTAGCAAAATGTCTAACAAAGAAAAATTCAGGAAATTCCATGTCTCCCTAGGAGAGACATGAGTTTTTGGAAGAGCTAATCACAGTTCTCTGCCAGACCCACCTTGAGTCGGAGTTCTTGTCAATGCTTTGCTGGCTGAAACACTCTCTACCTGCTCTGCCCTTGCTATTTTAAGAAAAACGTGCACGCTGCACATTTCCCACCGGAAATTGCTGAATTAACAAAAATTAAACCAACCCTTTTGTACAAATGACAGTAATCTCCCCTCAGCCTGATGCGATGGCACTTGCAAAGAATCATTCCGGGGACACGCCTCAGCTCACTGTCATTGTCACACTCCTTTTTCTTTATGAAACAGCTCAGCATGAACATCTTCAGGTCACTCAGGCACGGGGTGTTGGGGAATCGCTTTTTCCAAATCCCCTCTAGAAAGTGGTCCTTTTGACAACATGTTGCGGAGGGTTTAAATTGGCAGTTAGTGTCCATTTTGTCACTTTGTACGTGGCTGTTCTGTGTGACTTTTTACCGGACCAAAAGGGTGCACCGTGCTAAATGTTGAAATTAGACATTCTCGACTGAAGAGAAAATCGGCGAAATAGCAATTTCTTCGATTGATTTAAAATGCTAAAATCGGTGAGCAATTTGGGTTGCTTGAATTTGGTTATTGTGCTTAATTTCTCTTTCTTGTCTTAGGCAGCTGTTAATGAAGGCTGAGACTCTGTAACCCCATGTATAATAGTAAATTTTCGAAAGGTGAAAGTTAAATTAAAAATGCACTAATTAAAAAATGAATGAATATTCCATTTGAATACTGCAATAAGTTTTCTCTTATCTCAATGACATGACCAGCAAAGGCACGTTTTAGGGATTTCATTAGAAAATCTTCAAGTTTAATTCTTTTATTTCTAACATGCTACTCAGGGAGATTATCTTACCTGGAAAGACAGTTCATTTTAGATACATTAATATTTGAATATATAACATCAGCGCATTTTTCCCTGTTTAGTCAGGATTTTTTACCATGCCAAAGAATATTTGAAACACTCCATTTGCATTTTGCAGTACTGCAGGGAACCTGAGATTTGCTTTGGGTGTAACCGTCCCAATGTGGCTCACAGATATCACATTTTCACCTGGCTAATCGAGCTAGCGCCTTTATGGAAATAATCATATTTACCCCTAAACTGCAAGACACTTGAGAATTTTAAATCACAACTTTGTTTGTTATTTTTAAATAATTTATTTAAAATTTCTTCATGTAACCTTTTTAAAAATTTAAGTTGGCACCTGCTCATTATACACACATTAAAAGATTCAATCAATAAATGAAAAACTACGAAATGTTTAGAACATCACCCAGAAATGATATCTGTCAGCCTTTTACTTCTGGTGTTTTTCTAAAGAATACATTACATGTGTTGCCTAAAAGTGCTCTCTGTCGCCAAATGAGTATTTTATAAATAGTCTTCATATTAGATGGGTGTAAAGGCTGGTAAAACTAAAACCTTCAGAAGAGAGAAAAAAGAAAGTACAAATAGAGAAATGCCAAAAAACAAAACAAAACAAAACAAAACAAAAATGCTATTTGATCCTAGCAAATCCAGATGAACCCTTTTAGCATCTTCATGTGCTTGGGCTGGTACCATACTGACATTGAATACTTGTCTTCACTCCTTAATATTTTCTTGTTGCTGCTTTACCATGATTTTTCATTTCAAAAACATTACTTTGAATGCGCACATAATGTCCCAACATGCAAATGTATTGAAGAAGATTTATCCCTGACAAAGCCTCTGTTTTGTGGTTCATGTCTATAGTTATATAATTTCACAGAATAGTGCAATAGAACTGTGCAAATTGTACATCAGTTGTTCTTTGTATTTCTCCATTTTTTTTTCTTTTGAGGTTAGTTTCTACAAGTGGAATTTTAGGACAAAAGTGTACAGGTATCTCTAAGGCAAAGAAAGGTGTATTGAGTTGCTTCAGACATTTCGCATCTACCTAAACTGGAATCAATAGAGAATTGTGATGGCTATTTAAACCATATGTATTTTAACTTGTACAGTGGACTTACCAAAAAGTTTAAAGTATACTTTTTAACCAACTCTGCCCCTCCAAAATTGTGTACAAGTACTTATAGTTTAAGTACTGAATTCAATTTTCCTAATTCTGGAAGAAAATACAGTTTCAATGGGAAATCAACTCAATTAAAAACAAATAAAAAGATAGTTGCTCATGTATAACTGTCATATTCAAATGGAAATATGCAGCAAATCACAGAAAATTGAAATAGTAAATTTAGGCAAGGAGTTCAGTATTGCCTCTCAATGCAGAATTTTGAGAGTTCCGTGATTCCTAGTGATTTTTTTGATTACATGAGAATAGTTGAGGTCATTCAAGAGGAATGTGCAATATCAAGTTAGAAAGGAGTAAAACACAAAATCTGGGTAGAGAGCTCATGTCCTTCAAAAATTTGAACATGGGGGTTTGGGGATTTAGCTCAGTGGTTAGAGTGCTTGCTTAGCAAGTACAAGGCCCTGAGTTCCATCCCCAGCATTCACCCCCCAAAAAAGAATTTAAACGTGAAAATAGATATTTGTCAAATTCTAAAAGGATAGGAACAAAAATGATGTTTAAAATGAGGCAGGCTTAGAATGGCTCAGCAGTGGATTGCTGTGAAACACTAGAAGAAAAATGAAACCAAATACGAGCCATGCTCAAGTCAATGAAATCAATGTACTGTTTACAAACTCTATTTGTGTTCCATATTACACGTATCAGAACATGTTAATTGTACAAAGTATTGCAAAATAATTACTTTCTTTATGATACTTTTGTACATACATATAACATACTTTTCATAATTGACATGTTTGCCAATATGAGATCATCTTTTTACTTTACTATATAAAGCATAGAATATTTAGTTCATATTTCATAAGATTTATTAAATTTGGAAAATATGGAAATAATGTTGTAACACACTGACATTAACCCAACAATCATAAAAACATAGCATTTTTACCAACAAGAATAGAAAATGCTAAAAAATAAAATGTCAAGCGCTGGTAAGAATGAAAGGAAGTTTTCCACATAACTGTTGGGAATGTATACTGTGAAAAAATGTTGGACGTTATAGATTTGAACTGAACACACATCTACTGTAGAAGACAGAAATTCCACTTTTAGGTATGTATCTTAGAGAATGTGCTTGATATTCTTACAGAAAGATATAGACAAGAATATTTATAGGAATTTGTTCATTGTATCCTTAACCTGGTGAGGGCTCAAATGTCCATTGTTAAGTAATGGAATTGTTCTATATCCTTAAAATGGAAAGATGTGCCAATCCTAACACTCAGGAGGCCAAGGCAGATGGGGCACATAATTAGGGTTTAGCATAGTATGTTCAAGGCCAGCCTAAACTGGATGGTATAACACCATCTTAATAAAAAAAAAAAGATTTGTAAATAAAAAGTAAATGAGCATTTTTTGAAAGAGTATGGGTGGTTGTTAGAGATATAATGTTGAGCAAAATAATTTAGACATGAGTGCGTGCTTTATGATTCCATGAACACGAATTTCACCAACATGAAAAATAGTAGGAATTAAGACAGTGCATTGAAGTTTGAAGATATGTCACTTAGAAAGGAAATAAGGAAAAATTCGGTTGGTTAAAGAAAGGTTTTCTATTATAATCGTGTGTGTGTGTTTACAGGGTGCTCCAGTTAATTATGATCACCAGTTTGAATGGGTTTGTGATTGGATTGTGAGTGTACCACCATAGTTTATGTGGCTAGTCCAGTCATGAGTTTACAGCTGAATGAGCTACTAGGAAGCAGGGCCAAGTTGGAGAAAGTAGATCATGGGACATCATGACCATTTCTGGTCACTGGCCTCAAGCTGTTTTACTGCACTCTGCTTCATGGATGTTGTAAGTTTAGCAATTTTCCTCCACCAAATATTTCTGCCGTGATGTCACTTCCTTAGAACCAGCTGACCATGGACTGAAACCTGGGCAACCATGAGCCAAAAATAAACGTCTCTCCCTTTCACTTATTAGTGTCAGGGTTTTGTCCAAGCAGTGGAAATGTTGATCAATATACATATGTAAATAAAAATGATCACGTCAAGCCACATTCATATAGCTTTAATATAAGCTATCATGTAAGTCCGTGTGCTTTACCATACCTATTACTTTCAGTTGCATATTTTCTTACAAAAACATCCTGTTTCTGTATCTCGCCATCATGACATCACACATTTCATTCATATCTCAGGATGAAGAGTCAGAATTTAAAAACATGGATTTTATATGAAAATAAAACAATCCCCTGTGTATTTCACTGCCTTCAATTTTCATTGACGGGAGTAAGCTATTCCATGTGTATAGTTAAAAAAGGAGCAACATGTGTGCTTGCCTTAGCCGTCATTATGTTTCTTGAATACTAGTCAAGAACAGGAATAATAAAATTGCTGCTTAGTGTCTGCAAAGAGCTCTCTTATCCATTAGTGACAGGGTGTCACGTTCTTCCTTTTATGGGTTTTCTCCAGTGGGGTGGCTGATAGGAACCTGCTGAATCAGGAGCAGTTAGTTACAGGATTTCCCCAGAGTTTCTTTTTCCTAATGAACACACTCTTTCATTGTAATAGATTGACCTTTGAACACTAAGGCAAATCTTAGGGCCGGTTGTTTTATTAATTGCTAGGACCTTGCTCACTGGGGTTGTTCTTTCACCCTAAGCAAGGACCACCTGCGATTAATCTTTCTCTAATTCTTGACACCGTGGTTTACAATTATTGATTCTATTTTTCAGAAAACCAATTAGATATTTTAGTCTTTTATATATCTGACACGAGGCTGCAGGTCCTTTAAATGATTTTCATGTCAGAAGAAAAGAGCCCTTTGAGAACCTTCAGTTTGGTCTATAATGCTTAATTTCATTTGCATACAAGAGTGGTATTATATATTTATATTATCTGTTTCAGGCAAGAGTATTTTTTGCAAGGAAAATGAATCTGAAGATCCCCTTCAGCACTCTCCTGCGTACTCACTTTGTGACTGACAAGGACAATTCAGGTCTGCCTGGTACCTTATAAATTAGAACTGACAGGCACAAACTCAGCCAGGACACTCCTACCACTACCACTGTCTCTATCATCCTGATTTTCAACTTCCAGGACCAGGCACAAGAGAGGAAAACACCCAGGACCCTTTCCACAAGTGTTAGTGACATTCTGCCTCCACTTTCCAAAACAAAACAGTTTAGGCATATGGTTCAAGCCCATTGAAATATGAGAATGTGCTTCATTAGTGAGGGGTGCATCCATTTTATATTTCCCATTTTTCAGTTCACTTCTTTGTGCAAAATGGATTTTTTGAAACGTAGTCACTTCAAGTTGGGCAACAGTGGGAAAAAAACTGAGTATTTTCAAGATTCATGCTGAAATCTCTCTTGAACTATCAACTCCAGGCTGCCTCCGCTACCCCTTCTATTCGTCTCTCGGCACTCCTGTGTGCTCCATTTTGACATCATGATTGATCTACTTCTGGACTTCTCTGCCCTTTGGCTTGGCATCCTGGAGGATTTCTTGTCTCCTTTTCCCTGCAGAGGTAGTTCAGTACTTCAAACTTTTTGTAACTAAAGCCTTCTGATAGGTTGCCAAGCCCCTTCCATCTGAAATATTCAAAGAGGAATGTCCATCAGCATTTTTTTTTTTCTTGGTAACATTACTGCCGGAGTTCTCATGCCTGAAGACTGGTAGATAAGTACTTTTTACCTTTAAGTATGCCTTCTCTGCTACCTGCAGATTTAGAGGAATATATCCTGAAGAAAAGTACCTTTGTTATTCTGACATTTTTTCTGAGATTAAAAAGATACCTAGTTAATCCAATGGCTACTTCTGCAGGTTCTAGAAAACATAGCATCCCGAAATGAAAGTATAGAGCATTAACATTTATATAATTTTAAAAAGATATAATCGCTCTTGAAAATGTTCTATTAGAACTGTTGTCAACACCATTCCAACAAAATTTCTCTAGTCAAAGTCATCAATGACCTTCACATTCTTAAATCTAATTTCCAACTCTTGTTCTTCACTTTGCCTGGTCTATTAATATTATTTAATGCTATTGGTATCCGTTTTACTTGAGATAATTCTCCTTCACTTATGTTCTCAGAAAACGTATGCTGCCAGTTTTCTTTATGCTGCTATGGTCAAGTTTTTTTTTCATCTTCTTTTCTGTTTCCTTCTGTGTCTCCATTCTAAACCATTTATTTTTTACTGGAGGGGTAGTTTCTTCTAAATTTACTGCCTCGATCGTATTAACTCATATCGTGTCTATATGTTAGGTAGATGATGATTACTACCGACTTTTACCTGCAGCTCTGAAATCTAGACCCAGAAATCCAACTGTATACTTAACATTTTTTTCTCAACTGTCTAATTGATCATTCTCAACTTTCAAGTGCCAGAGGTCTTGCGCTCTCATTATTGAGATAGTCTAGAGAAGCTAATTCCTTTGCATTTTCATCTGAATTTTACAATCATCTTGGTAATCCCTACAAAAAAACGAACAAACAAACAAAACAAAGCAAAACAACAACAACAACAACAAAAAACCAGCTCCTTGTGTATTATGTTTGAATAACACTGGGTGTAGAGTCATTTGGTGGTGAATTAATATTGTAAAAATATCAAGTCTTAAAATCTATGAAAATAGTTGTGTCTCCATTGATTTATGTCTTTGTTAATTTTGCATTTTCAGGGTGGGAAGTCTTGGTCAACTTTTGTTAACCTTACACCTATTTTTTATTGATAATGATGCTATAAATGGCTTAGTTTTTACAGTTTCATTTTCTGGTTGCTTCATATTGACATATATAAATAAGAAGTATTTTTGTATGCTGACATTAAGTCCTAATATCCTACCAAAATGAATGTTGTTGTGTTTGATAGGTTCTTTACAATTATTCATGAAAAAATCATTTTCAAATACAGACCATTTGACATTTGCCTTTTTATTCCTGTACCTTTTATTTGTTTTTCTTACCTTAGTTCCTCCAACATAATGTTGATCAGAAGTGATTAGAGTTGATAGCTTTATTTTATTCCCAGTCTTTGTGAAAAACTGCAATATTTTGTGATTAAATTATATTTTTATAGATATTCAATTTTACTTGAATGTTTTCCTGGGTATTCTTTACCGGATTAAGAGTTCCTCTTTCCTGGGTAGTTTTGTAATGAATCATTTTTATGTGTACCATCTCAGGGGTTTTGATGTGCATACCTGGGGACTTGGCTTAAAACAAGTATGTGTTAGAAAATTGTTGTTAGCCCTGTGTGTCCAGCATTGTTATAGAAAAATAATGGAAAGATATATTTTACAGTAGGAATTTTTCTTCTTTAACCTGTCCTTTTCTTGAGACATGAATGATGTGTATGGCTGATTTTAATCTCCTAAGACCAAAACATATTCTATGTTCTTTGCTGAAATATTGTTGTCTCTCCTGTTTCTGTGAGGATTTGTAGATTAATGCATTCAGTAGTCAATAAATGTCCAATAACAGTAAATAACAATTCAACATATATTTTCTATTGTTAGAGAGATGGAGGAAGATATCTGACTCACAGCCTGTGTGGTATGTAGTTCATGATTCACAGAAACTAACAAAACATCTGCTCTCTCATCCATAAAAGCCTGCAGAGTGAGTAATGGATGAAGAAATGTGGTTCTCTGACAACGACTGGGCCTTCATCTTGCTTAGGTCTCTCCAAAAAGTGTCCATTCACAAGGCAATGAGGTGGCTGGCTATAGAGCTTCCCTCTGGCTCTAATTAGCAGGATTAGTAGTCAATTCCTACCTCACTTGACCAACATGCAAGTGAAAGTATTCTAACCAAAGAAAAAAATGATTTTTTCTTTGAATGTGAATGTGAAAAATTAGAAGCTATAAACTGTCCAAGATACATTTATGTTGTGTCTCATATCCGCAAATATACAAGGAATGATAAAATATATAGTGAATAAATAAAATTTTAAAAAATCTATAATAAAGGACATTTTATTATAAATGTAATATATAAATGTATTATACATTTCCCAAGTGTCTTTATGAAGTATGATCAAAAATACAGTAAATGTTGCTGGCAAATGTTATCCAACATTTGGCGGGCTCATGAAAACGTTATGGTTTGTCCTCTTCCAACTTATTCACTGGCTCTGGCACCAATGGCAACGGAAAAGTAACTGTGAAACGTCAATATTTTGAATTTATTCAGGACACTGAGGCACCCAGGGCAACTCAGCGAAGGACAATCATGAAAGAGGACTTCTAGAACTGCTTCAGAAAGTGGCAAGAATGATGGAAATGAGTGTTCAAAGCGAGGGCAGTATATTGAGGGGGATTTATGACAATTAGTCCTTTACTGTAATAAATTTTTAAAAGTTTAATCATTCACTGTAGTTTTTTATCACACCGCATGTGCCACCATTTCATGGCAAAATGAATGTGGTACACACATTAGCAGCAGAGTGTGTTTTTAGTGCAAATTTGACTGTGCGATTTATGCTAATGATGAGGGGAATAAGAGCAAGTCAAATCGCCACAAAATCTGAAATTAATTTTATTCAACAGTCTCAATTCCTTTCCATCTCAATACTGGCATAAGCATCATTATCAAGCCACTAACCATCCTCGCTGCATTCCATTTGGCCGTGTTCATCTCGTCTATTTGACAAGCAGCCTTGTCGGTAATTAACGAAACAGACCCGCAGAGCCAGGCATCGGGATGACGACTTCTCCTGTCCAGTAGTGGACGTCCGTGGAGAGATGATGTTTGGGTTTTCAGTGTGGTTTAAGACACAGGCAAGAACATGCTTGCACAATTAGCAGATGTGTCAGGCTGGAATGACAAGGGGAAAGGATGTGGCAATTAGGTAATTATACTTAGGGCCATTTGGTAGTACAACTTCAGCCAAGAAAGTTATTCATTTAGCACAAAAATATTGTAAGAATTTTCTGCATAAGTTTTCCAGCCTCCCCAAAGACTCCATGTGCTTCTATCTATCTTCCTGTTCATCTCTCAATACCAAACCATACTCCAAACTTCCTTTCATCATTTTAAAGCTGAATATTTCCATGGATAAAATGGGGCTGTGTTCAGGCAAAATCATTTAGATCCAACTGCTGGTATGATTTGCCAGTTTAGAAATCTACAGTGTCTCAAGGTGATTTCTAAGAACAGACACATATCAGGCTGATACTGAGGTGCTTACAGCAATTGAAACTCTTTATCTACCAACAAAACTTCTCCTCTTTCATATCAGGCTGATACTGAGGTGCTTACAGCAATTGAAACTCTTTACCAACAAAACTTCTCCTCTTTCATGTGGCTGACTATGTTATTGTTTTTTAGCTAATGCTCTTCCATTCTCCCAACTGTCATGTTCTTTCTCCTATTATCTCCTTTTCTGGAACATATTTTGGCACTTTAAGGTGTTTGCTGATGTAGTTCTACTGTAGCTGGTTCAGACTCCACATTCGGAGAAGTGATCCCTGTCTCCACAATCCCAGCATACAGGAGGCACTCTAAATCCCCACAGGGTTTAATGTACTGTTTCTGTGACTGCCATTTTGGAAATTCACCCTCTGCTTCAGCCACTTTGAGTCTACGGTGATAGTGAAAGATTGAAGAATACTCGTGTTAAATGAGAAATTTGGAACCAGAAGCTTGGAGTGGGTAGTCAGGATTATGAGACACTCTCAAGTTCACACACTTCCCTTTCCTTTCTGCTTGTATTCCCAGCGCCATGTAATCTATCTCTTGTACAAACGTCCCACTTGTGGTGGTGGACTAACAAAATTAAGATATCAAGTACAGAAAAGTTATTATTTTTAAACTTTGAGGTACATGTAAATCAAGAAAAGATAGTTAAAACATTGATTTCCAAGCATCAGTATCTTCAGCAATCTCTTATCCAACAAAACTGGGGTAGTGTCAAGGAATCTCATTAAAAAAAAAAAACAAAAACTTAAAAGTAATTGTGATATAAGTTACTAAACACACACTTCCAGAATCACAAAAATAACAGCCTAATTTAAACTGTTCCAAGATTAGAGGAATATCTATATAAATAATGTTCTATATTAAATTTGGTATTGTAGAGTCCTTAACATATGTGGTTATTAAAGAACATCAGTACATGCAAATGTTCACAAAAACACAGAAAACACAATGTAATAAGTTTGTTTTCCACACCACCAAGCTGTGTTTTGATTGGGTTTTCATATTTTGATAACACTTTTGCCCTTCAGTCAAAAAGAGCATCCAACGATCACTATTAAATTCAGAACCTTGGTCAGCTCCCGCTATAGCGCTAAAGGGATGTGCGGATCACACATTTATTTCTCCTCTCTTCACTCAATTACAGTAAAAGAATAAAAGTGATAAGGAGGCTAGTAAAGGACATATTTGGATACATGTCAGAAATTATTAAGTCAGGAACCATGTGGAGTGGAGGGTGTAGCTGGACCCCTTTTCTTAGGTGTTTGTGGGGTACAGTAGGAATCCACGGGTTAAGGATTTGGCTCAAATGGTAGATTGCTTACCTAGCAAGTGCAAGTAAAAAGATCGAACCCCACCGCCCCAAAAAAAAAAAAAAAAAAAAACCAACACTGAGTAACATGTGAGTCAGTGCAGCAAGATACATAATGCTCATGAGTGTGACAGACAGTGGAAACAGGAGAACACATTTTAAAAATGCATATTGAATTATGGAACCGCATCCTCTTTTGCTTGTCCATGACAGCGTGCTAATTTAGTTCGTGGGAGAGGCATACAGAGGTTTTTTTTTCCTAAAAATTATAAATGGGACTGCATCAAAATGAAAAACATCTTCATTTAAAAAGAAACTAGCACATGACCTGGTGAAGAACAAACCACAGGCTGAGAATGTATTTTTGGAACATTTACAAGTGAGTAAAGATTTGTACCTAAAATATATAAAGACTTTCTGCAAGTCGATATAAAAACAAATAATCCAATTTAAAAGTGGCCAGAGGATGCAGACAGTTGGGTGGGAAAGAACGAGCCTGAATTATACTTATGAAATTGTCAATTAAAATAACCATGCGGTGTCACATAAAACCTCTCTGAAGCTGGGCAGAAAATAAATGAAGAAGGGAAAGAGAGAGGAAGAAATTCTTGAGTAAATATGAGGATATTCTTAAGTCTTAGACTTTTGTGCTGTATTGTTTTACCTCTCATATATAAAACACTGCTGAATAAAATAATATGTTTATTAGGGTTATTTCTGATGAAACATATCAATAGGTGTGTTTACCAGATACCCTGTAATTTGAATCTACCTTTGAATGATAAGTTTCTCCACACATAAAGACAGCCCTGGAAATGACTATCTTCAAGCCTGGTTGTACTATTTCCATAAAACTTAACATTATCTACATGTTGACAGGATAAATTTTGTTGTATTCCAAGATATTTTCCTGTGGTAATAGAACTATATAATACAGATTACACTTCACCATGCAAAGTGTTTAAAATGAGCTAGGAAATGTTACTCCCCAATCTTGCTGCAATTCTTTTTTAACAGAATGTTTGTGTAAAATGTTTTATTTTCTGTGGGCCATGATTATTTGGAAGGAGAGGCATGGGATGGGCTGAATTATCTTTAACAACGTGCTATGTGGAGAGATACTTGTTTTCCTTTGATTGTTTCTTATGTCCAGGCTAATATTATATACACAGAGAATATCTGCAAATCTCCACAGAACTGACCTAGAAGGCATATAGGGAATTTTAAAGTTTTGAGCATGATTGTTCCTAAAAAATAAGAGAAAATGCAAGCAGCTGGGATGAAAGAAAGAAGGAAAGGAGGGAAAAAAGGAAGGAAGGAAAGAAGAAAGGGAGGAAGGATGGGAGGGAGGAAGGAAGGAAGGGAGGGAGGAAGGAAGAATGGGAGGGAGGGAGGGAAGGAAGGAAGGAAGGAAGGAGATGGTTTTAATGAACAGTTTGGAAAATATCCACCATTGTTAACAGAAATATACTTGAAGTGGGGAAAAAAACCCCACAAAGATTATGCTCCAAATTAGTGAGTCTATTTTTAAATCCAACTATACTGTGGTTCCTCTTTTATGAGCATTGTTCTTAATTATTATCCACCCAGGGAAAGAAAGCAATTTTCCTGAATAAGAAAAGAAATGGTATTGTTTTAAGAAAAGCTGCTTAATCTATCTAAGCGGTAACGGTAGATGAAGAGAATGCATTCGCCCCAACACCACACAATTACTTCATGTTTCATTTGGCTGACTGCAGGCCCTCCGCTGTTATGCAGAGCTATGCTTTGCAATGAAGTGATTATTTTGGAGAGTCTCCCCGCGGGCTGTCCACATTTTGGCTACTACTTATGTTTATTTATGAGTCTGATCTGTGAAGTCTGACCGGTCCTGCAAACACAGCCACAGTGGCAGTAGCTTGCAGAAAGAGTTATGCTGCCTTAGTCACCAGGCGGAGTGCTCTGTGGACACGCAGAGCGTAGCATCAGTACTGGAAAGAGGAGGCCTGGGAAGATGCCAGGTGCAACAAAGTCACTGCGTTCAAGCAATATTGAGAAGCAAATCTTTGAACAATTTTTGCAGAGCAAAAAGAATAGCTAGGGAGTAAATCCTGGACAGAGAGTCCAGGAAGAGACGGGACATAAGGCATTGTCATTCTTGCCTCTGCAGCTGAACGCCGAGCTCCCAGAGCCACAATTTCCTGCTCAGATGAGGAACTTTATTAACTAGGGATCTCCACAGATTCGGCCAGCTTGGTGCAGTAGCGCATGCCTGTAACCCCGGCTACTCAGGAGGCTGAGGCAGCACGAATGAAAGTCCGAGGTCAGCTTGGGCAGCTGCAGGACTTAGGGTGACTCGGTCTCTATATGAAAGAGCTGGGGATGTGATTCAATCATAGAGCACTTGCTTGACATGTACAAGGACTTGGGTTTAGTCCTCAATACCACCCGAGATAGTTTATACCTGTTTGCCTGTCTCTCTCTCTCTCT
>QZML01000381.1:400615-430835 GCA_016801275.1 Hystrix brachyura | reverse complement strand
TATGGGTGAATGTTGTAACTTGTAAATGTCCTGTATTAAATCTGCTGTCTTGCAAACCACTGACTCTAGAAAGGTAACTAAAACATCATCTGAATAAATTTGTCAGGGAAAGTACAAGACCGAGCGTGGAGGAACCATTGAGTGCTACTGTGTTCTGCTATTTCTTAACATGAAGGTTTATCCTTTAGACTTCTGTGATTAATTAAAGCCGGGCACTGCTGTGTTCAGTCAGCAAGCAATTTTTAAGTCCTCAGGGTATGCAGAAACTTGGATACACAGTGGGGATGGGGTGCAAAGAAATTCAAGGGAAATTCTATGCTGGTAATTAGGCAGCATGTGGATGAGTTCCAAGCCTCCCATCCACATTACGTGCTCTGAGTACAGGCTAGAGACACAGCAAATATTTTTAATCACTGTTAACTGGCTTCTCACCCTCATTTTGTGGTGCTAAGGATCGAGCACAGGGCCTTTGGTCTGAGCTACTTTCCCAGCACTTTTTGTTTTTTACTTCAAAACAGGTTAGTGCTATAAATAGCAGGCATTGGGAAATATTGCCGATGGAAAGAGGAAAGACATGATCTCTTCTTTCTAGTTGACTTGTTCTTAGTGGCACCTCAACAAACGTAGATGACCTGGCAGCATCTGTGGGCTCCAAGGTCAGAGTTCTACAGTGATATACTGAGTGAACCTTATTGGGCCAGTTTGATTTCCAGCCCCAAGATTTTTGCAACAGCCCTTAGGCAGGTCCTCTGGACCACTCCAGTAATGTCTTTCTCATCCTGCATCTTATTAAAGGGATACCGGGTTGGATACGATGATGTTTATGTTCTGCTCTGTGAGGTTTGCATCGTAAGACACAACAACGTGAAATTTTTTGCAATACTGAGGTTAGTTTGGCATCAACGCCAGCGCAGTGAACAGGATCTCTTTCTTCTGCAGCTACTCAAGACATCTAAAAGTGCTTGATAAATGATTGTAGGAAACACTACATAATGTTAGGTTACAATGTTTTGTTAAGAATGCTAGCTTTCTAAAATAAAATGTTTGCTCAAGCTTCAGATGGATAACGCATGCTTCAAATCCTTCCTCCACCCCATCTATTTCTATCCTTCTTTAAAACACCTCAGAAGATGGACTTTAATGCTGGTTTTAGTTGATGGCTTTTGGCTGATGACACTGGTTTAAAGGTGTCACTCTGGCATCTTACAGCTAAGCACAGACAAAGTCTACAGCATGGTGCTCAGAAGGCAGACCGATAGGGGCAGCCACAGGCATGTCGCCTTAACTCCTGACATTTCTGTCTGGCTGGGAAACTTCTCAGAAAAACAGGGCAACTGCTTAGACTGTCAAATTACTATGTTTGATGAAAATACTGCCATTTGTACTTTCAGGTAGATGCACAAGACATTTGGTATGTGACTTGGACGTTGTTTTTTTTTTATCAAAAGAGAGCAGAATAGATGCACAAGACATTTGGTATGTGACTTGGACGTTGTTTTTTATCAAAAGAGAGCAGAGAAGAGCAAGTTCTTTGATATGCAGTAACTTTTCTTAAAATTTAAAAACTTCACTGTGTTGAAAATGTACATAACCCGAAATTTGCCCTGTTAATTGCTTTTACATGTACACTGTTGTGCAATTTTTATAACTTTCCACCTTGCGAAAATAAAATTCCACATCCATGAAACAACTTTCTATTACCCTCTGAGAGCATTCTGTTTTCTGCTTCTATAAATCTGAATACTCCAGATAGCTCAGAAAAATGGAGTCATGCAGAATCTGTCTGTTTGTTTCTGATTGATGTCACTCAGCATACTACCTTGAGAAGCATCCGTGAACACACTAGTCTGTGTTCTAAGTCCCTTCCTTTTAAGGTGAATAACATTCCGGTGTGTGTACATACCACATTTTCTGTTTATGCACCCATTTGTCGATGGCTACAGTTGAGTTGTGTCTATTTCTTGGATTTGGTGAACGATGGTGCTATGAACATAGAATGCAAATATCTCTTCAGGAGTCTGCTTTCAATTATTTCACACAATAGGATGGTTGGATCACGTGCTATTTCTCTTGACTGTTATCAGACCCTCCATGGTGATTCTCATAGTGGCTGGACCGTTTTATATTCTTGCCCACTGGGCAGAAGGGTCCCAGTTGTTGCCAGTTGTTGTTTTCTGTTTTGTTTCGAGGGTGGCCATCCAAACAGGTGCGAGATTATGTCTCACTGTGGTTTTAACTCGTGTGTCTTGAATGATCAGTGATGTTGAGTATTTCTTCTCATGCTTTGTTTGTACCCGCGAGTCATTTTTGAAGAAAGTCCTGTTTAGAGACTTTGTGGATTGTCGAACAAGTTATTTTTATTGTGGATGCTCAGTAGCAAATGTTGTTTAAATTCTCTGAATATCACCTCTTATCAGGTACATGACTTGCAATTCTTCTCTCCCATTTTGCAGGTTGTCTTTCACGCTGATGATTTTATCCTTCGATAGATAGATGTGTTTACTTTCAGTGTTGTCCACTTTATCTGTTTCTACTTGTGTTGCCTGTGAGAAGCACTTTCTAGGAAATTAGAAAACATTTCAACACGCGGTCCTTAGGCCAAGTTGGGTAATGGCACAATGACACACCACTGATTTCCTTGCATAAAATGACATCTTTCTTCCTCCTAGCGGGTGAATATGGGAACTCCCAAAGGTCCAAAGTGCTCAGACTAAGTCATAAGTCACCAGATAAATCTAGTTCTCTTGTTCTCTTATGTCAGCCAAAGTTCTGGGTTTGTGTGAGCTGGTTCCCCTCAGGAAAAGGTGCACTGTCTAATTTGATTCAACACATGTATAGGAAACCAAACCTCCACCTTTCATGCCCTCCCCTTTCATTCTCTGGCCCATGGGTTCCATTTAGAAATCAAAGCAATTTAACCATGAGTGAAATTCTTACAATGAGCAAGAAAACAAAATCAGCCACCCCTCCCTCACACACAATCAAAGTAACGGAGATGATTAAGGGAATGATTTTTAAACTGAATGTCACTCTATCATTGTGGATAACCATGCCAGAGGATCCATTTGGAAGGGACCCAGAAGAAATATGCAGTAAAGCCAGAAATTGTAATTCAGAGGCTCTAAATGAGAGTGCTCAAGTGTCATTTAGCCAAGTGGCTTTGGGTGCACGGTTGGAATACAAACAGCTGTTTTTGCCACTTGACAAGAAGCCCGGGTTTGCTACTAATGTAGCCAGAGTGGTCTTTGGAAAGTACTGTGTCTGTACAAGTTCAAATCACATCCTCTGTACTGACTTAGGCAAGAGGCTGGCTGGTGTATTCGTCTCATTTTTCTGGGCAGTAGGAATAATGGGCTGTGTTTGATAAAATCTTAGGTACCACTTAAATTTCTGACATCGCTCTCCGCGGGAAGCCTCTGAATTATGTGTTGTCTATGGACTTGGCAGAGCTGCCTCTCTTGATGATGGCCATGTTTTATTCACACGGTGAACATTTGTGTCTTCTTTATCAGCCCAGGACCAGGCACTGTGTGCAGCTGATGAACAAGAGAACTCAAAGCCCATGTGACATAGAGTGAGAGTCTTGTGATCAGGGGTCCTGTATTTGGAAGTAGTCTGTCTCTTTGGATTCTATTGAACCAAAAAACAAAAATTCTCAGTCAACAGGGTGGCACACACCTGAAATCCCAGCTACTTGGGAGCCTGAGGCAAAAGGGTCATAAGTTCAAGGCTAGCCTGGGTAACTTAGATGCTGTCTCAAAAAAAGAAAATTAGAAGAATAAAAGAAAAAAAAAGTAAAAGAAGGAAGATAGGAAGGAAGGAAGGACAGACAGAAGGGGTCTTGGGATTTAGCTCAGTGGTAAAGGACCCTAGGTTCAATCTTTAGTACCATAAGAAAAATCTCCTTTATAGTATTGGATAAACTGATTTCTATATTATTTATTCCCAAGTAATATTTTAACATTTGCTAATATCCTACTCGCCATAAGAAAAATCTCCTTTATAGTATTGGATAAACTGATTTCTGTATTATTTGTTCCCCAAGTAATATTTTAACATTTGCTAATATCCTACTCGCGAAATAAAATTGCAATGGCTACAGTCTTTCAAAGAACATGACCATGAAATGTACATGGGACTCTTCAAGAGCTGCCAGTCTGGATCCTTCCTCATTCCTTCGGAGATTTGGGGGGAACTACAGTATCTCGTCCCTAATGGTCCAAGTTAGACAGTCGTTCTAGAGAGGGGAGGTGGGAACAGGTCTGAGGTTAACCTTGTGGGAGTGGTTATAAAGAGCTCCCTGTGCGTGATTACAAAACATTTTCCTGGAAAACTGTCCTTTTGTATGTCCAGAGTTAAAAGAGTACGGCAAGTTAGGGTAGCAGGGATTTGCCTCAGTGTTAACTGGGAAGTCACAAACAGCACATCATTGTATAGTTTTATAAAGAAGACAACTACCCAAGCAGGAGCAGTAAATAATTAATAAGCACCTATTTACTGATGAAAGATTCTTCAATCATGGTCTAGAGCCTGGGAATTCATGCAAGACACAACTTTAAAATGTTCCTTTCCACTAGTGGCCATTTTCTCACTCCTCATGGATGTGGTCAGGAATATTGAAGAGTTGATCTCTAAAAGCTCACCACTCTTTTGAGAAATTGTGTTGCATAATGTCCAATCATAGTACCTATTAATTTTTAATCGGATGAGTACTATTAAAATGATTTGCCATTTGAAAACGGGATTGTTTCCAAAGACTAAGTGCCCTCTTCCAACTGAAACCATTCCTAGAAAAGATGAGAGTGTTGAGCTTGCAAACACAGAAAATCACATTGCCCGGAATCATCTAGCAGGAAGGGTTTTGATTTTTTTTTTTAAATTGAATTTAATCTGCAAACATCCAGGGTTTCTAACCCACGACTCCCTCGCGATTTATGTTCCTCTTGTTGGAAGCACAATGTCTCCTGCTCCCACTGAAATGACCCACACTCTCTCTTACACAAGAGGGTCTATTTCATGGCTGGCGGAGATTTTAAAAGTGAGGTTATTTCAGAATTTGAGTGGATGGCTCAATCCTATCTAGATTTAGTAGTTTACCAGGGCTTCTCCGTGTCACTCAGAATCTATGGTGGGCGCCTGTCCCTGAGCAATTCCATAAGAACAGCACTTTGGCTGACATTAAATAAATCTACCAAGAACAATGCCGCGCAGCGAGGCAGCAGAGACCATGCAGGGGCAAACCGCAAAGCCGCATAGCGAGAGTGGTTGTGCCTGCCGTGCCCTGCTTAGAAAGGTTCTAAATCTAGACATACCGCCCTAATTGGAAGTCATTCATTTTTGGCTTATCGTTTTTAGCCTCTTTAAATTTTTAGGCATTACTTTAGCTCCCATAATAGAACTGTCATGCATGAGTTTTTCAAGCACTCGCTGCAAGTTATTTCCACGTGTGATCTGCCTCTGGCGTTCTAGGTTAGGATTTCTGCCAATCGGGCCTTCGCTACCAGTTTTATTTTGTTGATTTATCATTTCTTTCTTTGCCTCCATTTTCCCTCTTGCACGGCAGGAGGGAAATACCGCAGTCATGGTAAACTGGGATTTGGTGACAAGTCTGTGTTCATCCCAATCATATCTTTTAGGAGTCTTATAGCCTTCAATCGCATCCTCTGTCAGCCTTGGTCTTTGCAGATGGGGTCATACTAATCCTTTAAGGCTGCCTGCATACAACTACAGGCCTGGACTTTTAATCATCCTGACTTCTCCTCTCTGAGACTTTATTCTGTTCTGTTAGAGCTTTATTGAAATGCAGGGACCTAAAAAGAATGCAATATCCTTACTGAAATTTTTAAAATATATATGCACTTGTTTTATATTCATACATGTATACGTGTGTGTTTGTGTCCCCTCAACTTTATAGGGACTTTCTCAGAATATTCATTATTTTCACAGTGATACTAAACTATGTAAGTGCTCAAAAATAAGGATGGCCCCTTAGAACAAAATGTCTGATATGAATTTGTTGCGAATGAGGGACCTAAGAGACAGAAGAATCTGATGCTGTTTCCACAAAAAATTTATACTTCACAAACACTAGATTTGAAATTACTTATTTTGAGAGCCAGACACTGTTAGCCTCAATATATGTTTCTGCCTAGGAGTGACCCAGGCAGACACCATGAGCCAAAATAACCTTTTCCTACTTTGAATTCTGAGTGTTGGGTATTTTGTTCCAGCAATGAGAAAGTGACTAAGAAGTTCATTCAAATACACATTTACGCTTCATAAAGTTAGCTGCCTCTGTTATTCTGCTATACTAGCATGAAGGTGACTAATACAGCTACTAAGGAATTTTCTTTTTTTCCAGCAGGACATACCAGACTTACCTATTTTCCTTTTGAGCCATGTTTTAGGGTAGAACATTACTACCATCTGGTTTGTTTATCTTTGAAAAGAGTTCCTATACTGAAATGTCTAAAGAACAATTCTCAAGAGTTCTTCACTTCACAACCTGGAGACAAATTGGAATTACCTGTGGGGGGATTTGTGACCCACTCACTTGACCCTAATATAAAGTGAGAACATAATCCCATATTTGAAACTAGCAGTTGTATTGACCTGTTATCTCTAAGAATCTGTGAATTTCTCAGACAGGATAGTCTGGGAGAAATGAGAGAACTAGAGTTTTAAAATATGCATGCAATAACTTAACCCTATATTAGCAATCTAATAGAATTCTCTTGGTAAGTAAAATCTGATTTTCTGCTACTTTTAAAAATCAGTTCTTTTGTTCTTTCTTCTTATATTCTTATGTATGCCTTTTTTTTTACTTAATTGCTCAAATTTTTTTCTTTCTTCCTTTCCCTGGGTTACATAGAAATTACAGCAAAGAAATTATATTTGGGTATTTAGTTCTAAAATAATATCACCCCACCAGTGTCATTTTCAAGTGAGAGATTTAGCACAACTTTTAGCATTCTTTGATTTTGTTTTACATAGATTTTCATTGACACAATTTCATTATTTCAGATAATGGCTATTGTAACTCTATTAGTTACAGTGAAGTGTAGTTTGTATTTTATTGTTACATTATATGCCATAATGTATAGTATATACATTGCATTATATTTTTTCTCTTTTAAGGTTTAATTCTGACTCGCGTGTGGTGCTAAAGTATGATGCTAAATCATGATGCTATCAAGTGCTCCTATACTAGCTCATTCAGAACTTTCCCATTTCATTGCTCACTGACATTTTGTTCAGACACGGAATTTCTCTGCGGAGTTCTTTAAATTGACTCGTTTATCTGTTTGTCGAAGTGCTGGAATATTTTAAACAGTTGTAGCCATTTGATATGCCTTTGAAGCCCTGGCATGGGTGAATATTTTTCCTTAGCTGCTTGCAGAATTTCTGAATCAAAATGCTAGATACCCTCATCTCCATTTTCTTCTCACAGCTTGTAGTTTGGAGAATTCTGGACCTAACCTGGCCTTTTCTTTGGGATAATCTAACTTCTTAAAGATGTAAGGGACTGAAGTCTTGAAAATTGTATTTTCTGAGAATATAGTTGAATATGAGTTTCTTTTAATTAATTCAGAGTTCCCCTTGATATCTAGGTGACTATTCTTTCAGTATGATGGTGTAGTTTGGCTCAATCACTCTGTCCTGTCTTATCTCTCTTCATACCAAAGACTATGAAAATAAATAGATTTTGGAATTGAAGAGAGAATGAGTTGGTGCTATGGGTCCATTTCTTGAGTTGCCCAAAGATGCCTATAGTGTCTCCAGGGATGAACAAACCCCTTACCTGTTTAAATTGCTTGGAAGACTTTTCTGTAACTCATACCCAAAGTACACACTGACATACTAACAGCAAAGGGGAATCCTAGCAAGAATTTGCCATATATCCAGCTTTAGGGTCAAGATAAAATACTGGCTCTGTGCTACATCTTGCAGGACACGGATGATGGAACTCAGTTTTCTGCACTTCAGACAAAGTTCAAAATCCTCATAAAAATTATTAGTTGCAGCCTGTCTGTCCATTAGTATACTAATGAATAAAGAAAAGGTGGTATTGACATACAATGGAATACTACTTGGCCATAAAGAAGGATAAACTTGAGTCATTTGTAAGGAAATGGATGGACCTTCAAACTATAATGTTAAGGGAAAATAAACCAGACACACAAGCTTAACTGTCACATGGTTTCTCTTACACAAGAAATAAAATAAAGAGCAAAATAAAAGATAGATAGATGAGCTTTCTCAAATGGAAAGGGGATAAAGAGATGGATTGGGAGGGGGAGAATAAAAAATGAATTAAGATATATTCTACACATTTACTAACTCCTCACAAGAAATGTAGAGATTATGTACTGCAAAATTGTACTAATAAAAGTAAAAAAGAAAGAATTATTTTAAAAGAATTTTAAGAAAAGTATTAGTTGCCTCTTTTAAGAATTGACCCACGCTTTGGGAGACTGAACCATGAGGGTTGCAAATTTGAGTCCAGCCCAGGAAACTTGGAAATTTATTGAGATCTTGTCTCAAGATGAAAGAATAAAAAAGGCTGAAGATGCAGCTCAGTGCGAAGTTACTGGTTCAATCCCTAGTACTGAAATTAAAAAGAATTGACCCATAAAGATGTTTTGTAAAGTATCTGATAAACTCTAGGCCATTCATTTAGAAGGACTGTATAGGTACAATGTTAAGTAGTGTTATCTGTGACATGAATGACTCCACTTACAAAATTATCATTGGGTTTTCTGGCATTGCCCTGAATATGAGGTGTGATTAAAAACTATGGTGCATGATTAAACTTAAAAATTATTACACTAAAAGACTCTGCAGATGGTGCCCCTCAAAATGCTCCCCTTTTCTTCACAAACATTTATCCCATCATTCTTGACACTTTCCGAAGCAGCTCTGGAGTCCTCTTTCCCTTGTGCCTTTAGTTGTGTTGTCCTGGCTGCATCTGTGTCCTGAATGGATTCAAAACATTGACCTGTCCTGGTCATTTTGACTTTTGAGAAGGGCCACAAGCCACACGGTGCCAGATCTGTTGAATAAGGTGGTTGAAGACATGGTGTCATGTTTTTAGAAGGCTGCTTCTCTGCTGGATGGCACGTGGCAGCAGCATGCAGCATATTTTTGATCACATATAAAAGCAAGACTTGTGTACCTGCTTCAGAAAGTGGCAAGGAAGACGGGATCAGTGTGTTTGATGCAAAGGGCAGTATTTTAAGGGGGGATTAACACAATGTGTCTTTTACTGTGATAAAATTTTAAAATTTAAACATTCACCTTATATTTTGATCCCACGTCGTGTAACCTAAGTGTAAAGACACATTTCAATCTTTGTAATAGCCTTCATCCCAGGCCATTTAAGGGAGAAAATGTACCTTTCCCAGGGGCTTTATTAGGTACTACAATTCATGTAGAGTCCATATTTAAATAGTTTGTTATTTGGCCTAATAACAGAGACAGATCAATAATACAGTGAGGAAAATGTCAGAAAAATGCCAAAATAGGCATGGAAATTTAGTCTGAACTCATGCTATATTTCAGACACGTAGAAAACAAATTAAAGTAATGGTTTCGAGACAACCAAAAAAATTTAGGAAAAATAACACAGCTAGATTTCTAATTTACAGTTTACATCAAAATAAATTATATGTAACTGAAAAACAGGAAAATATGAGAAACTATTTGTTTTTACTTTTGTTGTTGTTGTTATTATTGTTGTTTGGGGAAGCTCTTTTTAATCAGTATGGCTTTTCCAGAAGTCTGAAAGAAAACATATTGCAAATTCCTCTCTTCCAAATAGTGAAATCTGTACACACATACACACACACATATACACGCACACATACACACACACACACACACACATTTCATAAGTAATCCAAAGACAAATGAGAATGTGGAAAAAAAGAAAGTACTTGCAATATATCTGGTTAAAATGCTTCTCATTCTAAATTAAGATCTCTTGAAATGAAAAAAGGAAAGATGGAAACCCAAGACAGGAAACTGCACATGAAGTTTCTAAAATATACAGAACCAGCATCTACTGATAGATTTGGTGCACTGCCAAAAATACAATCAGACTTCTGAACCTTTTCCTAGCCCACCTGCATGCCTCCTTATAAAATCCTGTCACAGCAAAAAGAGGAAACCTTGCTAGGTGACTGTAGCAAGAGCCCCTGATCTTTGATGTCCAATCACCCTTAAAATTCAATCACTGTATATCTGATAGGGCTGCTCATGCGCCACCACCTCGTGTTGATGCCTCTGTTTACCTTGGTCTGTCTTTAGCTAGCATCACGCAAGATCTGTTCAGCCAGGATACTGCTCTCCCCTGATGTCTCCTCTGAGGAAATTCCCATCCACCAACCTACATGCTGCTCCTCAGCTATGTGCTGTATACTGTATTCAAGAGTTGAGTCTAATCTCTTTGTCTTTACGCTAACAGTGATGGTCTTAATAAACCCTTTCCGCCCATATTTTTCTTTACCACAGATGTGCATTGAAAATATTCGACCCTACAGGCTTTCCTTCCTGCTTTCAAAAAGAAATAAAAGGAGATGATTAGACACCTATAGATTGATGGAAAGGCACATTAGGCCGGGGTAGGACAACTCTGCTCATTGAGACCATTTTTATGGTCAGTGTCCAAGTCGTGCAGTACAGAGAGGCAGGTACTGACCTCCGAGGAATGTTAAGAATCCACTGATGGTCCAAATACGAGTCTCAGGTTTTGTTCACCCTCCAGTAAATCATTGATGGTAAGACACAATGCCTGCCTACAAGATCATTATTAAAACTGAGTAATGGGAACCGTGATTTGTTTTCCAGGTTGCTAAAAATAACAGCTGCAAGCAAGGTGTTAAAATTAGTACGAGACGCAACAGCTGTTCAACTCATTTTTGAAAACTGTTTTCATATATGGCTTACGGAGTGCTGCCATTCCACAATAAACAAAATCCTGCAGGATGTAAGCATTTAAACTCTGTAACAGATGGCCGCTACTCGTTTCTTGGTGCCTTTCGTAATGGAGATTTAACAGAGAAAACACTAATAATAATGCTATTAATATAGTGCCTTTTCCCCTAGAAGCTTCAAACACTTGACAAACATTACATAATTAATGCTTAAATAGGACACCAACATTCACAGGAAGTGGGAAAGAAGTAAGGGTTGGCAGCCTGTTCTGTGAATTTAAGCACACCACACACACACACACACACACACACGCACACGCACACACACATGCAGAGCCACTCAGAGGATGGGGAAGGTAGTTAACTGGTAACGACATGGTTTCCTATTCTTTTCCACTGTAATTATGAGTGCATATTAATTGTACATAATAAGGGGTTTCATTGTGACATTTCTATATACACATATAACATGCTTTGATTCTATCTACTCTCTCTATTCTCTTCTTTTGCCCTCCCCCAACTCCCTACCCCTTTCCAAATAGTTCACTTTCTAATTTTATATTAGTCTCTCTTTACCCCTAGATTCAACATCAGACTTAAAAATATATACTATATGGATCTTTCTATGTCTGGCTTATTTTACTTAACCTGATGATCTCTAGCTCCGTCCATTTCCTTGAAATGACAAGATTTCATTCTTCTTTGTGGCTAAATGATGCTCTACTGTGTATACATAACACTTTTCCTTTATCCACTCATGTGCTGATGGCGTCTAGGTTAATTCCATAACTTGGGTGTTGTGACTCCATAACAGAATCATGGGTGTCTAGCTAGCATGTTGACTTTGGCTCCTTCAGGTACATCCCCAGGAGTGATCACATGGAAGTTTTACTTTTAGTTCTTTGAGGAACATCTGCACCGTTTTCCATGATGGCTGTACTAATTTACATTCCCACCAAACGCTGTCTAAGTGTTAGTTGGAAAAAGAGCCGCTTCAACAAATGGTGGTGGCAAAACCGAAATACACCTGCAGAGGACTGAAAGGACAACTTTATCTCTACCTCGCACAAAGCTGAACTCAAAATGGATCAAATTCTGCCTAAACACTGGCATCGTGTAGAGGAACAGAGGGGGAAGAGGGAAGGAGGAGGCAAGAGAGGAGGGAGGAGGCAGGGCAGAAGACACTGGAGAGAGGGAAAGAGGGTAAGAAGGGAGAGAGACAGAGGCAGAGAGAGACAGAGACAGACAGAGAGAGACAGAGAGAAAGAGAGAGACAGGGAGAGAGAGAGAGAAGCACTCTCATCTCTCCTCACAAACACCCTTGACACGCCGATTTGATTCCTGCAGATTGGGAGTTAGGGCGGTTCTTTTGCAAGCACATTCAGAGATTCTACTTGGTGGGGCTTACTCATCCGTATGATCAAATAGTCTACCATGATTTACAAAGTCAACCACATGTCTGAAAACACGAGTTTTCAATTCTCCAAGTACCATCCACATTTCTTCTTAAGAGAGTGAATGGTTTGAGAGTGGCGAGATTTCTAGTCCTCAAAGTCAAAAGTTATGGTAAGGGCTGCGGTGCAGCTCAGTGGTAGAGTACTTGCCTAGCACACAGGAGGTCCCAGCTTCCATCCCCAGCACTGCAAAAATAAACGACAAATTTCAGCTCTGACTTGTCTTGCTAATGACACGAGTTTTGTGGTTGGTTGTGATTGAAAAATTGCTTTACATGGAAATTGTGACCGTGGTGAAAGTCAGGAGCCACAATTGGGGAGAGTCAGGAATAAACCAGGTTTCAGGCAGCCTTGAGAATATTAACTAGTGGTTTGAAGACCCTACTTTTGTGAGAGATCTAGTAGATAAATAAGAGGACATTTATTAACTGAAAAAAATCCCTCTTTGTTTGATGGAGCTTCGGTGGATAAAGGAGTGTTTCAGACATGGGTGAAGGTAAAATTTCCCTGATAAGTCAATACAGAATTGATATGTTGTGATCATAGAAAATGAATGGATAAAACTGCTTGAAGCAGCTTTATTTCTGGCTCCTTCCGTTTGAAGTACAATCAATCCACTTCATTCGGTTATCAGCCCTGGGAAATAGCCTGGAAGCCAATACCTCCAGTGCTGAGCAGTGTCTGAACAGGACTCCCCAAAGAGAGCACCATTACTATTTCACTGCCGAAGGTAGCTCGAAAATGAAGGTCTTTGATTTGGTCTCACTCAGAGTCAGAACAGCAATTGGAAAAATGTGTTCATTTTATCTTGGGGACATTTTCCCGGGAGGTAGATTTGACTAGCTGCACGATCCAGGAGTATATCATATGGTGCTCGACATCATGATGGACAATGTTAAAAAGAATGAAAGTGTCTGAAAAATCCAGGTGTAAATCTCTACACGGTAAAATATTGCTGTACTTTGGTAGCCTCGTGATTGTATATGAATTAGTCTTTCCCTTAAGGAATAGTTGAAATGGTGTTCCTATTTGGTGGATTTGAAAGTGTGTTTGTAGAATTGCAATAAATTGCATCAAGTAATACTAAGAAAATGCATGGTCCCGATCCTTACTGATTTAACAGAACTTCTCATGTCCTTTTTGACTTCCTCTCAGAGTTTTTTGTGGTCTTCTTATCAGATACTGTCAACCTTTGTTCTGTTGACATTTAGATGTGAAGAACTCTGCTGTGGGCAGCTGTCCATTGTGGGACATTTAGAAGACTCTGGTTTCTACACAAATGGACCCTAGTTGTGAAAATTAAAATAAAAAATTCTCTTATATGGTGATGGTCTGCCACGTGGTGTGTGTGCATGCATGTGTGTGCATGTGTACGTGTGCACAATAAATCTCCCCAGCTGACACTCACTGGGGCAAATCAACGCAATCAGTGTGATTCTTTCAATGCCAACGTGTCTTCGCTGCCACAATACCCTTGGAACTAGATACTACACTTTTCAGAGTTCTTCTCACCCACAAGGCCTTCGTCTTGCTATCTTGTCCTCAATGGTCATAAAACACTCTCCAGCATTCTTGAAATGTGTTGACAAAAACGTGCTTCCTGCCATTCTTGTCTCCTTGTCCCTGTCGCTGTACCTGGATCCTTTCTTTCTTCTGTAAGAAACAATCTGCTGTTGATTCTCGGTTTGCCCTGCTTGCCCTTGGGCAGCAAAAATGTCAGTTTTAGAAAAAGATTTCAGTGGAATTTTGAAAAAAAAAATATATATATAGTAACTGAAGTGCATTTGCCACTGATTCACTGGGGTGAGGAAAATGAAATTTTGAATATGTGTTTTAGGTAAAGATCGGTTTGGCGTTAGTGAGGCAGGCATTTGGCATGGCTACAGTTCCAACAGGATTAGAAACCAAGAAACATAGTCCTGGCAAACACACTTCCTTGACTTGGTCCAACTCTTGAGTGTTCTGTGATGTCAAAATGCAAGTTCCACACTTTCCTGGCAGCTCAATTAAGCTCGATGGCAAAACGGAATAATGAGATATCCAGAATGCAGAGTGCCACAAGGGATGAGAAGCCACCAGCAGAGTAGACAGAATTAGTTCCCGTGAGAATTACAGGACTGGATGGGAGAGCCCTGGGTGTGTATTTTGGCCTCAACCTTCACTTTTTACTCTGCATTTGGCAAACACCGCCGGCATTAAGAGTTGAGAAGGCGAGGAACTCAGAGGTAATCCATGCCTACATTCTGGAAGGTACCTTCATTGCTAGGGGAAAAAGTTGAGTTTGGAACTTTTATGCAAAAGACCTGCGCTACCCTAATACATATGGGAGGACAATATGCATGAAACCATGTGGAGAAGATTAACACACATAAAGATGAGCTACTTCATTGCTTCCTTTCTTCTTGGTTCATTACTTCTTTTTCTTTATAGCATTATTGAGGTATAATTTATATGCTGTAGGAATCATGTGCTTAATGAATTTTAATAACTCATAGAGTTGTACAACAGTCACCACAATCTAGGTGGAGAACATTTCCATCAGTCCAAAAAATTCATGGGGAATAATCCCTTCTATCCCCTCCAGCTGCTCCCTCAGACAACTAGAAATTCCATTTGACCCAGCTTTTCCCCTTCTAGGTGTCTTCCTGAAAGAGTTAAAAACATCATAATGCACAGATCCCTGCACTCCCATGTTTATAGCAGCACAACTCACAATAGCTAAATCTTGAAAGCAGCAAATATGTCCATCATCAGCTAAATGGATAAAGAAAACGTGATACTTATCTAAAAGGGAGTGCTACTCTGCTATAAAGACAGAAAAACTTGAGTCATTTGTAGGAAAATGGATGCATCTTGAGATAATAATGTTAAGCGAAATAAAGCAGATGCACAAGCTTAAATATTGCATGGTTTCTCTTATTTAAGAAACCCAAATTATAAATAAAGATCAAAATAGAAGAAAAATAACAGGAGGTAAGAAGATAGATCTTTTTCAAATGAGAAGAGGATCAAGAGATGGAGAGGAGGGAAAGGGGATGACAAAATGAATTAAGATGTGTCCACACAATGAATGTAAATATTAGAGACTACAAGCATGTACTAATACAAATTAAAACAAAATAAAAATTTTTAAAAACCCAGCAACCACTACTTCACTCTCTATTTATAGATTTTCCTGCCCTGGGTTTTAACATAAATGGAATCATACAATATGTACATTGCTTTTATGGGGCATTTTTCACTTAATATAATACTGGGGGGTAGAGAGTATTGAACCTTGCTAGGCAGATACTCAACACTGAGCTACATCCCCAGCCCCACCTTATTTTTTTTTTAATTATGAGTTAGATCACTTGTTATGTAGCCCAGGCTGGCTTAAAACTTGTGATCCTCTTGCCTCAGCCTGCCAAACAGCTGGGATTACAAACATTGCCACCATGGCAGGTTTAGCTTCTCTTTATGAGGTTCATCTATGTTGTAGGACATATTAGTGTTTTGGTATTTTGTAATGATGTGGTAATATTGGACCAAAATTTCATATTTGGCATCTGATGCTAGGACCAGTCTCATTATGTGGATATGTATCAAAGGATATAAAATTTCAGTTAGGTAAGAGGGATATGTTCAAGAGATCTGTTGTACAACATGATGACTATTGTTAGTAATAACATATCATATACTCAAAAATTGCTAAGAGAGTAGATTTTAAGTATTTTCAGTACAAAGTGGGGGAAAGGGAGGGAGAGAAAGAGATAGAATATAAATGTGATACAATGTATGGTATTTAGTTTGATATAGTCATCAACAATGAGTATATACTTGGAAACATAGTGTATAGCACTTTAAATATACAACCAGTTCTCTATAACCCTGGGTTCCACGTAAAAAAAAAATTTTACAAAGGTGCATTTTCACTAGACATGTACAGACTATTTTATTGTTACTATTAACTGTACAATGAAGTATAATACCTATTGCATGCCACTTACCTATTGCACTAGGTACTAAAGTCATACAGAAGTGATTTAAAGTATGTAGGAGAATGTGCCTACATGATACATGAACACTACTAAACACTACACCCCTTTCCCTGGGGGGCTCAGTAGGTGCAAATTTTGGTATCTTCAGCGAATGTGACAGCCAATCCCCTATGCACACCAAGGGAAAAGAGTGTATAATTTGTATTTGTCAATGAGAAAAAGTTTAAAATTAAAATAATATGCAGAACATTGTAGCATGGCCTCAGACACAGACTATCTGATTCCTCTGTGTTATTTTCGCGATGTGACCCTCATTGGTCTAATTCATTATGCTTTTTCAGACTGACAGCACAGATCTGCTGTCCCCTTGGCAGAATCACCCAGGGACAATCTCTGGGCTGTCGTGGTTTCTAGGAACTTGTATAATATCTGTTGGGAAAATTCTATAGTTTTCTTTATTCACTCCTGAGCTCTGAATTTGGTGCCTCGAGTTAGGAGATGTCCAATAAATGTTCTTTGCATAAATGAAGAAAAAATAAAACATAATAATAATAAACAAAACTGGCCAGAAGTTCTGGTGCATTGTTTTTGGCAAATCACCTGCACCTCCCGCAGGTCTTAGGTGTGGTAGCATCCAGTTGAAGTTTGTTGAGTGAATTAATGCAGAGTCGAAATTTTAAAACATTGCACACCAAGAGCCAGAGATCCAATTATGTCCAGGCATATCATCTTTCTATTCCCAATGCTATCACCCAAAAAACTCTATGTTTCCATTAGCTTTTTGTCTAGTTTACAAGACTAGAATTTGAGGTAAATTCAGAAATTACAGAAAATGGTTAGAAATAGAAACACAGGCTTTTGATGTTGACTCTTATTACTTTGGCAAGTGCAGACATTTTACCCTGGTACAAGGGTGGGGTGGAAGACGTGAAGAGCGCTAATATTGTTCTCTGTTATACAGACTTGAGAAAGCCCTGCTAATTGTGATACCAGCCACTTAGAGCCTTGCTGCTGGTCTCTGTAGCTTTGTGCTCTCGTCACCCTTGGAAATCAGAGAGCATAATGAGAGGTTTTCTTGACTCAAGCCTGTCCTGCGGGGGGATGATGGAGAGGCTGTAGACAAAAGACAAAGACGTTCGACAGTAAAAAATAACAAAAGACCTCTCCAGGGAACTGTAATCAAGCCTGTCCTGCGGGGGGATGATGGAGAGGCTGTAGACAAAGACAAAGACGTTCGACAGTAAAAAGTAACAAAAGACCTCTCCGGGGAACTGTAGCCCAACAAATACGAGTGCCTGGTTAGCAATCTCAGAAAGGAACAACCATTCAAGGGTTCCATTTCTGATATATAGGAGACATCCTGAATAGCGAGGGGGGGAAAAAAGGTTTTCCAAATGAGCATTTCTCAAATTAATTCTGTGTTGTTCCTATAAGGGCGGCTATGATTTGATGGGCCCTCAGGTGTGGGTTTAATTTTGTTTGCTTATGATGGACGATGGCAGAAGGAGTTACTCCTGAAAAGCCATCAAAATATAATTAAAAAATTGGCAGAAGTGATGTCTCATCGCTGGCTTTGTTTATTTTTTTAATAAAAAAGAAAACCCCAGTTGTGCTCAGCTTGGCGTACAATGACCACAACCAACAGAGAGAAATCACAGATTTGGAAAAATCACACACTAGGGTTTGCTTGGGAAGGGGAGGTGGGATTCGCTTTGGGCAAAGGGGAGCAAGAGGCAGAGAGACAGAGAGATGGATCTCCACTAAGATGTGTCTGTTTTTCTAAAATTCTGTATATTTAAAATGTAAACATGACAGCTACATGCTAGGAAGAAAGCGCCATTTAAAAATCATTATTGGTGGAGGGGCTTTGCCCATTTGTGTGTGAATGATTGTGTGTGGGTGTGCATGTTTAAAATGCATTTGTGTAAATACCTCTGGACTGCATTCTGAAGTGTTTGTTCAGGCTTTATTTCATGCTCTACAAATTCTGCGTTTGGTTGCTTAGGCTGAAATGCTTTCTGTGATTCTTCCTTCACCCCTAAATGGGGTTCTAGTATTACTCGGGGAACCACCGAAGCAGCCTGTCTTTCACCAGATCAACAGCTTTGGTTGGAACTGAGGCTGCTGTAAGCTATGAAGGGTTAAATTTAGGAAGTGGCTTTAATATTGTGTTTACTCTTTTCATTATAAGCTTGCTTGTTTTCCATGTATTTTACCAGGGAAGAATCACTTTATAATAAATGTTAGATAATACCTATATTGTATATTCTTGTGTGGATATCTGCATGTAGGTACACAAACATATAAAGTAAAGAGCTCAAAGTGCTCTAAGTTGTTTTTAGTGTCCTCAAATCCTAAATAAGTCGTTGAATTTCCTCAAAGAGCCCAGGGCTTATGAAAATGAGTTGCTCGTATTCGTGCAGGGTAGCCTGGCTGATAGGCTGTTTGGATTTTGCTATCAGCATGCAATTGTTTAAGGCTTAAAGAGAAATCCTCATCCACCAGTGAATCGAACCCTGGGTGAATGATTTGCTGAGAAATTACTCATTGAAATATCATTGTGCCTATGAAAAGGCTTAATTGTCCACAACTGGGAGTTTGGTGAGAAAAGAAGAATTAGAGTTATGGGCTTCATAAATGGAAAAAATCTGACTTCGCCTTTCTTTATGAATTTCCTCCCACCTCAGGGAGTCCCGTTGGGGAGCATCACTTCACTGCCCTTCTATTTGGGGGTCCCCAGGTCTTAGACCTCGTATCTAGTTGTAACAGAAGAGTCACAAATAAGTTGTGGCCACAGAAGTTTGAAGTTCAGATTCACATCAACAGAGAAGAGCCACATAGAGATTTTTAAAAAGATCATTAACAAACTTGAAAGATCATATAATATGAAAAATCATATAATAAACTTGAAGTAAGTTTGTTATAAAAATATAGCAGATATGTGCATAGTCAAATAATATATTACCACACAGTGAGGCAGGAGACAGCACTAAAAATGAAGGGGAATCCTCTGGGGAAGGATCTTGTATAAATGGTGCCTTCGGCAGGCGAGAGATAAAACACCATGCTACAACCAGTTGTGGCTTTCTGAAGTACTATGTTCGGACAAAAGTGACTTGCTGCCAATAGGCCTGTGTGGCTGGAAGGGATCGTTCCCAGCCTGGGCTAGAACCAAGGACACACACACTGATAGCACACTCAAGGCTCTCTGTAAATAACATTTCTTTCCCAAGACAGGGTAGCCAGCCCCTCCTTGTAAGAAATGGCATGCGGTAGAGTTCACCTAGTGAGCACATCTATTCCACTGACTCTCACTATTTTAACCCTTTTCCTGACACTAGTGTAGTTGACTTACACAGTCTCAGGAGGATCCTAAACGCTGTTTAAGTGCGGATGGCTTCTAAACTGTATCTCCAGCCCTTGGACTTTAGAAGTGACATCCTGACATGTTGCAGCCCACCAGATCACCAATGTGGCAGACACCGAAATTTGGATTTAGTCCATCTCTCACCTTCCAATATGCTCGTGTCTTACTATTGCATAATGGTCACTTGCCGCCACCACCCCTGAGCTCTGCTCGGTAATGTGAGGTAATCATTGCAGTGGAGCAGCGTGAACCGAGGCAGAATCTCAAGATGCCTAAAATGAGGGACAGAGCAAATGCCAACACATGAAAGAGAAATGAACAAGAAGTAATTATTCTCAAGCAGAAATACACAGTAACATTTTGGACTTCTCCATTAAACACACCCTCTCGGAAGCAGTGCCTCCAACCAGGGTTCTGTCTGGTCCTGTACACAGTGACTTGCAGTTACTCCCTATGGCCCCATTGATTTTGTGATAGATTAGACGATTGATTGGAATGAGGAAGTACTGACTCCAAGTGCTACATCGTTCTTCTTGTCTTTCATACTAGGTCTAACCCTTGCGATTCCTCCAAGTACATGATTGTTACCAGGCCAGTTTAGGGGACTCTGCAAGCTTTTCTTATTACAATGGCACTTATTTTCACAGGTCAGAGAACATGTAGGAGGTTTCCACCTTACAGTGTGAGTATTCTGTTCCTTCTGATTCTCAGGCTGTTGCCTGCAAACACAGTAGAGGAAAGTGACAAAAATATTTACCCATTATGTTCTTGTGGAGGAGTTGCAGGGTCTTTGCTCAGTGGGTCTTGGTTATCCAGGGTTGATATCAATGCCAGTAATTCAGTCCACTTTGCTTCTTGTGGCTAAGTGCTTGTACTTTTCCTCCAACTGTCCAGAATCCACTCAGCATCACAAATATTAGGTTCACCATTCATCTTCAGCCCTAAGTTACAGTATCTGAAACATGCCGAGCCTCCACTCACTCGTACATTGCCTAATGGGGTAGTGAAGGAATCTTTTGAATTCTCCTAATAGCCAAAGTCAGGTTAGAGGTGTGTGATTTTACAGAAATAATCCATTCCAGCATGCCACTCTTCTCTCAGCTCTACACTAAGGAGATCTGGAAACTCTACCTTATTTAGAAAAGGTCATTGTTGTGTCCAATCTTCCATGTGTCATCACACCAAACTCTTACAATGAGCTGTCAATGTCCTCCTGGACATTTCCATCTTGAGGCCCAACAACTTTCTCTCTTATTTAGCCTAATATTGTGTAACTTGGGTCTCACTGTTGCTACCTTAAAATCTACCTAAGGTGAGGTCCCTAGGGACCTGCGTACCAGTTATGGGCAACAGTAAGCTCCATAAGTTCTGGCTTTTCTGTCAAACAGGAGTGACCCCATTTTAGACTCTAGCCCATCCTAGATAGCCCTTCCTGAACTTGCTAACTTACAGAAAATGACTGCTTAGTTACAGTCCTGGGAACACAGCCACAAATCAAAGATAGCTTATCAGGGACCACGGATTTCTCCTCTCCACATTCCCCTCCTCTCTGTTCTCTCTTTCCCTCAGCAACCCACCAGATTTCCCTTGCACCACCTGAGTTAGCCAATCGGAATAGATTACGAACTTCAAACCGGCCAATAGGAAAGAAGTCAGCTGCCTCTCCTGAGTTAGGGATAAAAGGGGGAACCCTCCTTTGTCTTGGATGCCTGCTACCTCATTGCTGGGGTGTGCTTGCGCTACTTTTGCTCTCATTGCTGGGATGTGCTTGCGCTACTTTTGCAAAAGAAAATGCTTTATCAAGATTTCTTGATGTCTGAGTGCTTTATTACCTGGACTCATAAACAGAGTCTGGGGCTCATTTCCAACACTATGGCTCCATGCCCGGTATTGACAAGCAAGAGGCTGCAGGTATTTGGCCTGTGAGTATTTTGTTGGTTTCTGAATAGTAAGGTTTGTGCTGCTGTAATGAGATGTACAAATAAGGCACAATCATGGATTTGTACAAGTGTGGCATCGACACCAGCAGCAGTAGCGTCTCCTAGGAAAGTATTAAGAGGACACGTTCCCAAGATCCACATCGGACCAACAAGTCAGAAGCTTTCAGGCCACAGGTCAGCAAGCTGTGCCTTAACCAGCCCTCCAGGTGAGAACTGTACATGCTCATTTGAAAATCACAGATCTGAACCACGCGAGAGAGATGTGGGTGACAATTATGGAAGAAAGGTTACATTTCAAGAGCTCCTGCTGCCAGGTGACATCATTACACGGGGAGCACTTGTTCCCCTCAGTGGTGGAATGGGAGAGGTTCTACCATCCAGGAATGTTCCAGAGGATATAGGCGTATCAATCAGGTTAATCCATTGACGGGTTTCCCCACAAGCCTCAGGTGGCTGGACTTTCTCTAGTAGAATTCCTGTCTGAGAGCAGAACTGTCAGGGCTCCTTATTCCTTTTTGTGGTTGTTATGTTTTGATCGTAGATCTGATTTTCAGCACATTCTGCCCTGAGGCTGCAGAAGGTCAGCATCTTCTTTGGAGCTTTTCAGGAGGCATCCTGGTCCTCAGGGGATGTCTTAAGTAGACACTGGGGTATGCAGAAGCTATCAGTTTCTTTTTGTAACATCTCCAACTATGCTGAAAGTAGCCACAATGCCACATTACCCATCGATTTATCATGACCTTCACAGCAGTTACACGGAGGGAGCAGCCACTTGATTTCCCAAAGCCTTGCATCCCATTTGAACTCATCCACAGGCAAAGATTTTATCATCGGGATGGCACTGACTCCGAAGATGTAATCACCATCCACAGTTCTAGAAACATGCATACAAACATGCTTCCAAAACATGGACAATCCACATCCTGAGTCCTCTCTCCTGGGTCTGCCGTGTGGTCCAGGAAAATGTCTATATTCTGTGCCTGGATTCCTCCTGAGGAAGTACCTGAAGAAGAGCATTTGGACTGATTCTTACAGAGGGAAGCAACTCAAGAATGTGAAGTAGGAGCTGACAGATGAAGACCACCACTGTAGAATGGACTGTGGCTTGAGGAGGAAACAGAGCTGGCTGCTCTGCCAGGCTAGACACGGCTAGAAAGAATAGTTGAGTTCCTTCTGAGACATCTACTAGGGGAGAAGAAGCATTGCTATTGGTCCTCAAAAGAGCTCACCTGAAGGCCTTACTTCTGGCATCCGGGCAATTGCTGGTACTTTATACTGCCTCCCGGCATTTGGAACCTCATTGTATCAGATTAGCGGGATGGAGGATGAACCGGAAGACCCCCAGGTCCATCTCTGGAGCCAGAGTCCTGCAGCTCCTGTTGCGGAGGGAAAGGTGGCAGCCACCATGGAGCCCAGCTCTGGCGAGATGAGCCGTTTCGAACACTGGGCCTGTACGTAGCTGCCGAGAGGATCCGGCTTAGTGAAGGGAGGCAGTTTCCCATCGTGACAATCGTATGTAACTCATATGTGAGCTGTGTACAAGTTAGTTCTGGTATAAGTGACAGGCAACCTGTTTATTTTTTAAATTTTATTTTAATGGTACATTTTAGATGTACATAGTGATAACATTCATCACAGGGGATTTGTACCTGTACATGATGTATCTTGTTGCTTCTTTTTTTCCTGTTCCCCTCCCCTCCCTTCACCCCCTCCTCCCTTCTTATTTACAAAAGGATTTTTTTGGGGTTTTTTTTTTTGTTTTTTTTTCCATTTTTCCCTTCTATTTCTTATGTCTCTTGTCCCTCTGGTCCCTTGCCCCTCTCCCTCCCTTGTTCCCTTTCCCATTTGGAAACTTTCTTCCCTTTCCTTCCCTTTCCTCCTTGTTCCCTTTCCCATTTGGAAACTTTCTTCCCTTTCCTAATATAATATATTTTAGTCTTTATTTACACTTTCAGTTTCTCACACCAGAGAAACTATGCGGTATTTAAACATGTGTGTCCGATTTATTTCACTTAAGAGGGTGGTCTCAAAATGCATCCATTTACCTAGAAATATCTCAAGCTTATCATTCTTTATGGCAGAGTAGAACTCCATAGTATATATATATATATATATTAGAAAAAACACATTTTCTTTATCCATTCCTCAGTTGATGGGCATTTGGGCTGTTTCCAAGATTTAGCTATTACAAACTGAGGCAACCTGTTTCTATCTGTTTCTCTGAGTTTTTCCAGTACAGTGTGTAGCAAACTTAATACCTTGAGGGTATTGTTTGAGTCTCCCTCTTTCACATTTAACAACTGAAAACCTTTCTATGTGAACTTTATGAATAATTCATATTAAGAGAGTAGAAAATTTCAGTTAGGTAGAAGGAATAAGTTCAAAAGATACATTGCACATCATGGTGAATATCATTAATAACAAGGTCTTGTGTACTATTAAGAACTACAAAGACAGTAGATTTCTTTTTCTGGTACTGGAGATTGAACCCGTGGTCATTTGATTGAGCTACATCCCAGCCCTTTTTAATTTTTTTTCTTTTAATACAGGTCTTGCTAATTCACTAAGTTGCCCTGGTGAGACTCAAACTAGCAATTTTTCTGCCTCTTCCTGCTAAACTGCTGGCATTTCAGGCATGTACCACCATTGCCTGGCTGATGGCATATTTTTAAGGCTTCATGCCGCAAAAAAATAATAACTACGTTTGACAATGAAGGTGTTAATTAGCTCAATTCTACCATGTACATGTATATTAAAACATGTTTTACATTTTATATATATATTGTATAATTTTTGCCAACTTAAAAAGAACATTTAAAAAGAACTAATATTAATATTGTGGCACTCATCGAAAAAAAAAAAACAGTGCTAGAAAGCTCTGATCTGGTGCTGTGAATTTTTTTCTTTTTTGGACAGAGAAACCTTAGTCAAGAAATATTAGTTCAGTAACTCCGTAATTTTGTTATCCTATAATACACCCTAAAGCAATAGAATTTTTTTTTTAATTTCCCAGTGGCCAATTAATTTTTAATTTTACTTTTTGCATGTTTCTGAGTTCAGTCATTTTCTTTCCCAATGTTTTAATATTTTTCACATCCCTTTTCCCTCTCAGAAGACTAAACTTTTCTTGTTTTATGTCTAGATTGATAGCAAAACTTACTGAAAGGACAAAGAAGTGAAATGATAGGCACATAAACAAATACAAGAGGACCTCTTAGTGTGAGGAGGAGTCAGAAATCTTCCTACACAGTATCCAAGTCCATTCTGAGTCAAAGTCTTCAATCTTTGCAACTTTGAGGCTGCAACAGGTGGGGTTTCGGTGTTTCTTACGATGACCTCAGGCCATCCTTTCTATTGTCCAGTTCTAGAATACTACACTTTTTAATGCCAAACATTTCAACAACCGAGTTCTCTTCTGCTCCATCTTTGCAGTCCTCAATTTTACTGGAGTTTCCTTTCTGTCCAAACTCAAAACTCTTTAAATCATCCTGCTGGGCCCTTTGCTCTTGATTCTCAACAGACATCTGGCCAAAAGCTCCCAGCAATAGCCATACCACTGCCTCGACATTACACTGCATTGAATTTGTTCCCCCAGCTTAATCAGTCTGCTGTCCTTAATCTTAGTCTCCCACAATGTCTCCACACATGGGCAAAATGTGGTCAAGTTTTCTGCCAGACCATAACACAGGTGATCTGGAGTCCAAGAGCCCATGGAGTCCTTCTTCCCAGAGAAACCTCCTCAGCCTGGTCTGTACCAGCTGCATTTGTATCTGCATTCGGTTCTTCTGAGCTCCAGCCACAATTTCCCACCAAGTTTGGCTCAGAGCATTCTAGGGCTGCTTCTTCAGCTAGCATCTCCAAACCTTTCCAAATTCTTCCTGCAAACCAGATCCAAAGGCTTCTAAAGCACTGACTAGGGATTGCCATAGCAAAAACTCCACTTCCCTGGTCATAACATCTCTCTTAGTAAACTTTCTCATTGCTGAGACAAAATACCTGACACCCACAAGTTAAAGGAGGAAAGATTTATTTAGGCTCACAGTTTGCGAAGGTTTCAGTTTAGAGTCAGCTGGCTCCAAGGCAGGAGGTCATGGCAGAGCAGGCAGGCAAGAAGGCAGCACCCTGCCTTCCTTCTGTCCCTTCATACTCCATCAAGGGTAGAAGCCCAGGGTGGGGCTTTCCTCTTCAGCCCCACCCAGAACTATGCTAATCCAATTTATCTGGGCATTTCTTACTGAAATCGACACACTCAATACCACATCCTTCTTTCCTTGTTTGCTTCCTTCCTGCCTTTCTTCCTTCCCTCCTTCCATCCTTCCTTCCCTTTTCCTTCTCTCTGTGTGTCCTTTCAAAAATTATTATCTCTCCATCTCACCACTAAGCTGAGACTAAGTCTGCTTTGCTCAGAATTGTATCACCAAGCTCCATATTCTGAGGGAAAGAAAACATCATTAGAAAACATCAGTGGCTGGGGATTTAGCTCAGTGTTAAAGTACTTCCCTACCAAGCACAAGGCCCCAAATTTGATCCCTGGCACAAAAAAAAAGAAAAAGAAAAAAGAAAAAAGAAAAGAAAACATCACTGAAGGAAGGGGGAAGTACATGAACATACTGTACAAAAAGCCAGTGTCCACAATTGTAGAAACTCTTTCTTTTTATGTGTGTATGCCATCTCATGCCATATAAGCCATAGAACCTTCATGGTAATCCTTATATTGATATATGTTTGAGATCATAATAATTACAATCTTCTTAGGGAACTGGTACATATGCATATATTACACTTTAATCATTATTACATTCACTCTCCATCTTCTCTTTGCCATCATCTTTCCACTTTCCCATCTTCACAAAATCTACTTCCCTATTCCCTCTCATCTCTCTTTTATTTTGCTCTTTAAATTATTTATATTTTGGGTTTATCCTATAGTAGAAACCAAACCAAATGCATCAAAGAACTAAATATTAGAGCAGAAACATTGAATTCGTTGGAAAAAAAAACAGGTAAAATTCTAAATGATATACAGGCACAGGCACAGGCAATGACTTTCTGAACCAAACCACACTGGCACAGGAATAATACCAAGAATCAATGGATGGGATTATATCAAATTAAAAAGTTTTGAATAGCGAAGGAAACACCAATAGTGAAGAGACAACCTACAGAATGGGGAAAAATCTTTGCCAGCATGTCCCCAGTTCCTCAGAGGACTAGTATCTAGAATACATAAAGAATTTAAATTATACATAAAGAGCAAAATAAAAGATAGATAACAGGAAATAGGGACATAGATCTTTCTAGAAGAGGAAGGAGATCAAGAGATGGAGTGAGGGGAGGGAAGGGGGACTAAAAAAGGAATGAAGATATGTGATGCATATGCACCAGCTCCACACAAGGAATGTAAACATTAAGTACTACAACAAAAAATGGTACAAGTATGAGAAGCAGATATTTCCATTCAGGGCTGGGAACACTGATCAGAACAGGGAAGGCTGTGGATACATCTTGTACATCCGTTAGATGGCATCTCTGGCTCCTACCCACATCCAGTTCTCGGCTCAAGAAATGCATTTGACCGGTGGATGCATTTGACCTTCTAGATCCCCACACACATCACGCCCCAACATAGCATGCCCATGGTAATGTTGCATCCTGGGAGTGTCTTATCAAGTTCCTTAAAGAAGACTAAACCACACTGCCAGTTCTAGTAAAGGATGAGGATTAATTTCACCAGGTCCAAGAGATGCCATCCTCCTGACACACCTCCGCTTTCTGTCCTGCCTTGGAATTGCCCTTTCCAGAGACATCGCTCTTCCTCTATACCATACTGTGTCTCTGGGACCATTTTACATCTCATCACTGTTGAACTGAGGGGTATAAGGCACTCTACACACACACACACACACACACACACACACACACACTTCCCAACTCTACTTCAGACCACTGTTGAAAGCCAATACAGCCTCAGGGCTCTGGCAATGCTACACTCTTCCAGCACTCTCTTCTACCCCTTTCCTTTCCTTCTGAGAGTCCTGAGGGGCCTGCTCCTTCTATATATCTCATATGCTAAATACTGCTCATGAGTAGCTTTTGAGGGACCACCCACTGCCTAGTCCCAGGCATCACAAAGGATGTAGAAAGTTCTAGGCATGGCCAAAGGCGCACATAAAAACTAGACAGTTTTGACCATAAAGGCAACTTTTCAACTCTCTTTTTTTATGCACGCATTCACCCCAATCTGAACGTACCAGCAGACCCAATTAAACTCTGCTAGCACCTAAGCTGCCTCAGATGGGAGCTATTTATTGGAGGTGAGTCCCTGAGGGAGGGAGTGGAATTTGTCTCTCTTCTAATGTGTTCTTCAAGTTTTGATGACACAGCTTGCAGAGAGGGCAGCATCTCTCAGAATGAAAGTGGACGGAGTGGCTGCAGCCAATGAATCATGCTTGTTTGGAAAAAGCTGAGTTGTCATCCACAACTCAGGGTCATCTCATCAACTCTCATAAGTATTTGAACTTAATTCCTCTATCAAAATAGCAGAACCTTTTGACCGTTCTGTCTTCCTTTGCCACATCTTAGGGGAAGAATTTCAACGCAGGAGAATCTGTGCTCCTTGCTCATTCTTTGTCTTTGTCTGAAAGGAGTGGATCTGCCTGTTCAGTTTCCCCATGCCCCTAGGTTACATCTAAATGAGGAGTTTTACACTAAATTTGCAAGGCTGAAGAGTTAGACAAGCCACTGGTTACAGGGGATTCCCACGGAGAAAAGGAGATCAAGCTTGCAAACTTTCACTGTAAACAATAAATCATGCCAACGGTATGGAAGGAACATGAGTATGGAAATTGCACACAAAGTAGAAAGTCACTTTTTAAGATGCTGGTCTCTTCTCTTGGCTGCGTTACCACTTCTCAAACGGCTCTCGTGGGTGATAGATTCAGTGGGTTTATAGTGGCACGACTCTGGAGCAATGTGTAGCCTCTCGTATCTAAAATACATCATACAGTCACTTTCAGGGCTCAGACATTGGCTTTCAAAGAGTAAAGAACACACTTGGCTTGTCTGTCAGACTACTGGAACAATGGCAGCAGCTACTATGGTTCGATCAAATCTCATTCATGAAAGTTTTGGAATACTGCTGGAAAGGAGTGTCACCCTGAAGACAAAGTGCCCATTTTTAAGATGGTGGAGTTCAGAGATAAATGTTCTTTCCCGAGTTGGCTTTGAGGATCCAGAGAGACGGTTCATACAAGATCTGCTCTATGTCATGCAAAGAAATCGCCAGCTGGGACACAATATTCGTGGGGTTAAGATTGTGTGTTTTAAAGCCAAGGAAGTTTTGGAGCCTGGGAAGTAAGCTGCTTTCTACAAGAAAATGAGGCGTTACAAGCAAGTGTGGACATGTATTATATCACTGGGGAATAATATCTGAGAAATGAATTTTTGGTGATTTTATTGTTGTGCAAAAACTATAGAGCATACTGGCACAAACTAAGAGGACTATAATATCACTGTGACCACTAGTATGTGGTTCATCACTGATTAAAACGTTGTCATGCACAATGTACTAAGTTTAGAGAAAAGCACTCAGAGTGATCTTCAGACCATCAGCAGGAAAGAACCACAGAAAACTTCTGTGTGGGAGTTTGCTTACATTCTCCTTGTATACACCTGCCACTTTATATAAAGCCTGATACTACTGTTTACAGTTTTTACTCCGTGCTTGGATGAGTTTATATCTCAGTGGCACAGAGTCTGGGATATGATAGGGTTTCTGAAATTGCAAAACACTGGTCTGCCTTTGCTTTCTGCATGGAAGAAATGTACCAAGATGCCATCTGTTTATGGGCAGAGAATAAGATGCAGTGCCTTAGAGTAATCCATGTGGAGTTGGTGTGAATCTTAATAACATGATAAGGAGACAGTTACATCTTAAAACTACTGCATCTATTGAAGGATGATGCGGAAGTGGGTTATAAATTCAAGTCTAGTAGTTGTCTCTCTAGAATTAGGTATATGGCCCTGTCTATAGAGTAACATCCAAAACCTTAAGATCCGAGATGAGGCTGTGTCAGCTTTTTTTGAGGCTTGGGAACATTTATTCTTCTTGTGTCTCTTTATAATGGAGTTCTTTCTCTTTCTCTACTGCAAGCATTGGTTAACAGACTGGGCTGAACATAGACTTAACTGTACTGCCTCCCAGCAGAAAAAAGGACATTGGGATTCACAATGACTTCTCCCTAGGAAGGGGGTCCCCAAATATTCTCCATGCATGCAACAAAATTTACTTACATGCAAAACTCATACTGTGGTCCCAAAGCAATCCCCATTTAACCAGCGGAAGCCTGAGTTGGCCGAATGGTTTCATCAGAAGGCTTCTGCTGTTGAGATGAATGTTTCTGGTCTTCATAGACCTGATCCCTGCAGTGAAGGAGATATGACCTACCAAAGAGATCCATGAGGGCTAGGGATTTAGCTCAGTGGTTAAAGTGCTTGCCTGCCAAGCACAAGGCCCTGAGTTCGATCCCCAGCACCAAAAAAAAAA
>QZML01000381.1:381972-400493 GCA_016801275.1 Hystrix brachyura | reverse complement strand
ACAAAACCGTGCTCGATTTCGAAAAAAAAAAAAAAAAAAAAAAAAAAAAAAGAGAGATCCATGGCAGAGCTCCATCTGAGCTGAAAAGAAAAATGCTTGTGTGGGAGACGACAGGAACGATCTGGTGGGTGGGCACCAGCAACATAGTGGCTGTTATAATGAAGACTTAGTGGGTCTTACCTTTGGGGGAATAGACGATGAGCCACAAAACTCTCACATCCACCCCAGTTGTGGCAGGGACATACAAGCTGTTTTTACTAAAAATACTGACTGTTCACTTGGACTTGGGGCTGTTTCCTTTGCTACCTTAAACTTTGGGACAAATTCTTATTCAACTCTGCACATAGACATGTTGATCATTTAGGAAATATCTGTTTAAAAACTGGTAATACAACATTGATTAGCACCAAATTGACCTAACTTTCCTGAGTCTTCTTCAAGGCTAAAGATCCCAAGGTAAGTATAGCAGACATATTTTCAAGGTTCCACAAAGAGGAAGTCTTGAAGATAGATTACCCCATATCGGGAACCAAGGCAGCCACCTCCCCATCAGACATGAGAAGTGAGACCATGATGGGAAATCTGGCTTGTACAACATTTCAAGTTACAAATTCTTAATTTTAAAAAACAATTGGGACACTTGTCTAAGTATAGTTTAATGAGACAGTGTACTTTCACCATTATATGGTGTCCTATGGTTATCTTCGAAGGAAATCCACATTTGGAGAATGACTTCTATACCATACATGGCTTACTCAATCTTTAGGAAATACATTCTTGAATTTAAGGTTGCTCTGTGTACTTCTGCGTATATATACGTATTCAGTGTATGTGCTATATGTAATATATTTAACATATGTGTATTTTATATATGATAAAGTATTAATATATGATAACACCTATATTTATATAAACCATATAATATGTAATGCATTATAACTAAAAATATCAGTATATCATATATAGAATTATACCAATATGCCTGTCTGTATAAAGCCTGTCAACCTAACTTTTCTACAGGGCTTTAAAGAATATTGACAATGGTGGGGGGCCACAACTGTCGCACCTGTCATTCTGTGGTCAGCTGGAATAGCTATTTTTTCACCCACCTGGAAAAACCTTCCCTCCAGCTGCCACACAGAGCTGATCTGTACAATCAAAGAAAGCAGAAAATCCTTGGAAAAAACCAAGCATTCATTACATGTTCAGCATTTGATAGATTATAAAAGGAAGTGCACTCGGGCTAGAGAATTATTGGAAGATCTAAGAGATCGTGTTGGCAAAATGTCTGTGGCACTATTAATCAACTATCCTCAGGGGGAGACACACACAATGAGATTGAAAGGGTCGTTCCCAAAGAGGTCAGGGTTTGTGAAGTACCTCACTTAATTAAAAGGTGAAATTCCTTCTGACTCAGTATACCAAAGTTAACAAGTGAGAATGGTGAGTAAAAGTGCTCTACATGTTAACCATGAATAAAATAGGTAGCTTCTTTTTCTTCTTCTCCTCCTATTCCTCCTCCTCCCCCTCCTCGTGCTTCTCTTCCTCTGCCTCCTCTTTCTCATCCTCTTTTCTTCCTCTTCTCCTCCTCCTCCTCTTCTTCCTCCTTCTCCTTCTCATATTGGCCAGGAAACAAATATTTACATTTAGGAATTCAAATGAAATTTTGTTTTTAAACCACTGAGAGAAAGAATTTTTTTCAAATGCATTTTGAGATAATTAATTACTGGATTGAGTTCATTTTATAATATCCTTTGGGAAAATGTCTATGTCTATCTATCAATCTGTCACCTATCTATATATCTCTGTCTCTATCCATATCCATATCCATATCTATATCTATATCTATATCTGTATCTATATCTGAGGCTGGGAATGTAGCTCTGTGCAAAAGATCTTGGGTTCAATCCCCAGTACTACAATCAACCAATCAGTCCATCAACTGATTGATTTGTCAACTATCTTGACCACTAAGTCAGGAACTCTGTTCTCAGTAACATAGTGCTCTTCTGCCTGTAAATTTTTGAGAGCGGTACACACAGACAGCCATAGAAACATTTCATAATCAGTTCTACTTGTAGATTTGAAAAACAAAAATGGTTACAGAGAGCTAATTTGTCTCTCTCTCTGTCTCTCTCTCTCTCTGTCTCTCTCTCTCTCTGTCTCTCTCTCTCTCTGTCTCTCTCTCTCTCTGTCTCTCTCTCTCTCTGTCTCTCTCTCTCTCTGTCTCTCTCTCTCTCTGTCTCTCTCTCTCTCTGTCTCTCTCTCTCTCTGTCTCTCTCTCTCTCTCTCTCTCTCCATATATATATATATATATATTTCTTTAAGCCAGAAAACCCTAAGGATTTATTGGGTTTTTTTAGCAAATGGATATGTTTTTTGAGCCCACCAACTAATTCAAGGGAGACTGAGGTTCAATCCCACAGTATTAACACACTGTGCCCAAACAAGACATGGAGGAGGAAGCGTCTGAACTCCTCAGGACTCAATTCTCTCCTCCTCTCTCTATTTCTCCTGCTCCAGGAGGACCTCATAGTAGCCCGGTGTGTTGCTGATCTGTATTTTTGGAAGCAAACAGGGTGTCTCCAAAGAAAAGATGAAGAACTCATATAATGTTAAACTCTGTTCATCCTTGTGTCCTAAGGCTCGAAAGTAGAGTGTTTCCTCTTAGCATCCTAAGCGTCCTTGTCAGATGTCCATCCGTCGGGCCAGATTTCACTCCAGGTTGGGCACAATTACAGCAAAGCCCAGCTCAGGCTGCGTTCGGTCAGCCAGGGTTTGCTTCCACAGAGCAAGTGACGATTCTCAGTTATCGAAAAATACCAAAGGAATAGGAAGCATGTGCCACTGGCTTCAATTTCTTCCTTTCTGGAATCCATCCAGATTTTCAACAAACACCTGTGCAGGAGCCCGAGGCTTAGGAAAGAGAAGAGGAAGAAATCGTTTGTAGGAGCCTTGAGCTTAAGAACCAACAAATTTTGCCAACCCAACAATCACCATGATTCTTTCATCTCATCCAGAATATTTCTGGCTTATTATCAGGCTTGACTCTATTTCTGCATATGTGCTTTATGGTTATTATTGCTTTTAAATAGGCGTGTGTGTGTGTGTGTGTGTGTGTGTATGTGTTAAGGACTTTGTGTTACATTAGAGCTGTTTTCTCAGAAAATCAAGGGGACACCACAGAGATTCTCCAAACACCTTCTACACCTTTAAAACATACACCACGCCCCCTCAATTAACAATAGGTGGACCAGCTTTGGCATATTATTGTCACCCAGTGTCAACAGCGTACGTTAAATTTCACTCTTGCTGTTGTACATCCTAAGGGCTTGACAAACATATAACAATAATATCTGCCAGTACAGTATCACAAGTAATTATTTCCCTGCCTCAAAAATCCTCCATTCTCTACCAATCCTTTCTCTGACCTCTGGTGATATCTCTCCCCCCCTGCGGTCCCTCCCCACCTATATTTTTTTTTTTTTTTTTTTTTTCATACTATATCCATAGTATTTTCCAGAGTTGTAACTATCTTCTAGGAGTTTTACAGTTTTGCATTTTAATGGCTTTTATTTATTGTTTTTAGAAGTGTCTTAGTTTGCAGGGGAAAAAAAAGTGCAGAAAGTGCGAAGAATTCCTCCCATATTACTTGCCTAGGTTTGATTTTAATGGCGATAGGATCTTTTATTGTCTTAGAGAAAAAAATAGAAAAGAAAGACTCAAATCCTATTTTCCAAAAAGATGAGAGTCATAACTTGTGTGGATTCCAATGATGTTTGAGATCTGGTAAGTTGGAACTGGTTTATGCTCCTCTGAGGCAGGGACTTCACTCCCCAAAGCACATTTTCTTTGTCCCAATTTAATGCTAGCTTGGACATTTTTATGATGATGGCTTCCCAAGAGTGTCTTTCCCCCCTTCTTAGCCTCCATTGTATCAGATTTTAAGTTTACAAACCTTTTATCACCTAATAGCAATTTCTTAGCAATGGATGGGGCCGTCTGTAATATCAAGTTTTTGTCATTAAAAGCAGTCTGTTTTCATGGGGAGAGTTATCACATTTTGCAAAGAAGTGCTTCCCAGACACATAAGTCACAGCAGCCCTAAGAAAAGAAGAAGAGAAAATAAAACTGCCTGGTATCGGCGAAAAGAGGTTTCTAGAAACCAGCATAATATGGCCGGACTTTTTCAAGCCCTTGTCTTCTCAGCTTAACCCACCAAGACTGGAAAAGCCATTGTGTCCCTTAACACCCCAAGCTCACTCCTTAGAATTCGGTTTTATGTCCTGCCATTTATGGCCATCTCGTCCATCAGGAAAGAATTCAACTTCACAGGAGCTCTTTGGAGTGGACAGATGGGTCTTGAAATCTTGCCAAGCCTAGTATCAATTAGCATGACTCTTAAATTCCCTTTAGAAAGGGAGCTGTGGCCGAGAAAGGATGACAATTGTACCACTTTGCAGGTTTGGGCAGTGAGGGGAATTTTTTACCATAAAACCGGGGCTTGTGGGCCCATTACTTTTAGACACACAATGAGAAAAAGAGAATACTGGTCTCTATTTGGGAAAGAGAAGTTATAGCATCTATTCATGTAGCTTAAAATGTACATCACTGTCTTCCTGGGTTAGGAGAATCAAAGATGTCTTTTCACCTCTAGCTGGCAACCTAAATGTTTGTGATCAATGCCAGTCCATATGTTTTACTCTTGGCATTTGAGTTATTCATAAAAGCAGGGTTCCACCAATTTGGGCAGAAAAGCAGCAAGAAAAAGGCAGGACCATTAAGAATGCAGTGAACTGTTACAGTAAGAAAGCAATGAAGTGAAATGAAATCAAGAGAATTACAATTATGTAATCAACAAAATACAAGACGATTCTAGGGAAAATTAGTATGTCACTGGTTTAGTCTTCTTTTCTCTTAGGGAAAAAAAAGGTGTGATTGAGTCAGCTGGGAAACTTATTGCGAAGCGAGGATTGGATGAGTGGAGTTTCCCCACTTATGACTTTTGTAATTATGTTACTTTGTGGTTATGTAAGCCTGCAATTCATAAATCATCATTTCTAGTGAAGTAGCAGCTTCTTCAGGTGGATCCAGATGCTTTATGTGCTAATGAATGAAAGTAACTGGGCAGATCTTGGTGCTATATTGGTATATGTGAGCGAAACCTTGACAGGAAAGCAAACATATCTGCAGGCCTCATTAAGATTCTAACCCAGGGTTCAGAACACTTTCTTCTGTAAAGGGCCAGGCAGTAAATATTTCAGGTTCTGCTGGACAACAAGGTGCATCTTTGGCATGTGTACCATGAAAGCCACCCTGCTGCTTCACTCCCTGTCTGCCTGCTTTTTGGTGATTCCTGTTTTAGACCCACAGTACAAACTAAATGTCACTGCCCAGGCTACCTCTAAATATCTCTGGTACTCTGGTTTCTCTTCAGATCATGTAAATCTTTCGCCTTTTTCTAAATATCTCTGAACATGCAGTTTCTCACTTCCATTAATTCTTTTCTAAAATAATCCCTTAGAAAGCCCCTCCATACACCCCCATGTATGTATGATTTTGGTCTATTTCCTTACAGCATTTTTCTTCATTTCTCATTATTAGTGTATGTATACATCCATATGTTTTAACATCTATTGACCCATTGCTTAATTTTAATAAAATTCTATATACATTATAGATACACAGATTATATATTATTGTATTAGGGCGCTCTAGAGGAGCAGAATCAATATAAAATATGTGTATAATTACACAAAGAGATTTCTTAGGCAGGCTTACAGGACCAGAAGTAGAAGAGTCCCAGCGGTCACCTGTGGGATCAGAGTGGGCAGAATCCAAAATGGCGGCATCTGTACACTGAGAAATGGAGAATTGAGTAGCAGTGTTATTGGGTAGGTTCTGATATTCCTGGGTTCTTCCCCTCCTCAAGCAAAGAATTGAACAAGGGGGGCAAAAAGTAGTTCTAAAGTTTATTTAAAAGTATAGAGAAAAGAAGAAAAGGAAAGTTGAGCCTAACAATGGAAACAGCAAAATACATAAAGGCCTAAAAGGCACAGTAGGGGTTACCACAAGAAAGGGATGATAGTGGTGGCACTGGGTACGCAGACACCATGTTCCACGGGAGGAAAAAGGCAGAGCTCCTTCCCTGGCGGCATGGTAGAAAAGAAAAGGGGCTTGCTTCCAGTGTTGCTTCTACATATCCACGTGAGAGGGGTGGCACTTGAAATTGCCCCTCAGGCTGACGTCACGTCCAGGCCACTCCCCCAGGTCACGTTCCCTTGCCAGCCAGCCTTAGCCACGCCTTATTCCTACCTCAGCAGGTGAAGATCAAAGGCCTGGAAACTCACTGTAAAGTTGTCACTAGTGTGAGTCTGTGAAGGAAGACCTGGAAACTCACTGTAAAGTTGTCACTAGTGTGAGTCTGTGAAGAAAGGAGAGTCTGTGCTGGAAGGCTGAGAAAACTGGTGACCAAGATCAAGAGGTAATTACGAAGACCAGAACTACCCCAAGAAAAGGGAGTCCTCTTTCTCCTTTCCCTTTTAATTCACCCAGGCTACAATCCTATTGGTGCTCCCCTCAGTTTGCTGGCCTGCCTGTCAGTCATACACAGACACACCCAGAGCTTTCCTAATTTGCCAACAGTTCTTACTCAAGTGGAGTTGACATTTCATAATTAATGATCCCAGTTTTTCTTGTCCTGAATAGTTCATCACAAATACTGTCTTTCAACAGTGAAAATTCGTTAAAAGCCAAGAATTTAAATTTTCATTATGTCCCTTGGTTTGTTGGCCATGCCTTACCTGATCATGAACAAAACTATTGGGATTTTGGATGTTAACTTCTTTTTACTCTCTTTGCCATAATGGTTTATTTAATTTTTTTTTTAATTTTAAACCAAGAACATGTATTGGTACATTTTACATATAATGATCACATTCATCTGGATGTTATCTTCTTTTTACTCTCTTTGCCATAATGGTTTATTTAATTTTTTTTTAATTTTAAACCAAGAACATGTATTGGTACATTTTACATATAATGATCACATTCATCACATTTATTTTGTACCTGTACATGATGCATCTTGGTTCTCCCCCCCTTCCCCGCCCCTCCCCTCTGTTCCTTCCCTCCCTATTTTTTAAAAAATGTGTTGATTTGGGTGTTGTTTTGTATTATGTAGGATGAGGAAAAAGAAACACAGCTGCTGGAATTCAAAAATGATAGAGTAGGGCAAAGACATTTCTCCAGGTATCTAAGAGTTATGCCTTTGTTTACATTTTAAAAGGTTATACAAGTGTTTGCCTTTATCTCTTTGGATGTGTTTTGCCTTCTTTGGGATCATCCTCTGAGCGTGCGTTGTGATTGAAATTGAAGTGTGTTTGTTCAAAACACAATGACAGTGGATTGTGGATTGCCAAGGGCATTTCAACTTGAAAAGAGACGGGAGTAAACAGAAGAAAGGAGGACAGTTCTGTGCTTCCAAGGAGTGGATTAGTATTTTGTGTCGTTGTACAGCAGTATGTATTCAAAAGATTTAAGAGATCCCTGATCAATGACGACAAAGATTGTTTTCAATTGTGAGTAGCTTAGCTGCAAGGCTCAGTGAGACATGTTCTAAATGCTAATTACGGTGCTACCACAAAATGAAATTTTAGAGAAACAATCAGATCAAGAGCATTTCTGAAGAGCTCCAGAGAAAGTCAGTATAAACATCATATATTTATCTATGGCAGGCTTCACTGTATGTGTCTATATGTATTGTGTGGTCATAAGCTATCTATGTAAGCTTATGTATATAAAATACATGACAAATACTTGCAATGAAGTGTTTTTACATTTTTGCTCATAAACTAATTACGTGGACTTTAAGGCAATAATTTTGCAATGCAGTCTTGGGCCTTGTCTCCAAATGAATCTAAGTATTTATAAACCATGCCCCTTAAAACTTGGAGGTTTGAAAATATCTAGCAAAACATTTCTCACAATATTCATGTAAGAAAATAATGTCACAATCCAAATTGTGTCTTTTTTTATTATTATTATTCAATTCTCAGGTGGGCTTTATGCCCCTAGAGTAAGCCACAGACTTGGAAGGTTGGCCTGGAAATAAAAAGGAGATTATTCCAAGATTTCTATTTTCCTTGTGGGAAAATAGGTGCTCCTTGGGAGCATAATGTTAAGGGGAATAAACCAGACACACAAGCTTAAATATCGCATGAATTCTCTTATAGGAGAAACCGAAAATATAAATAAATTAAAGCATAACATGTACAGGGACATAGATCTTTTGCAAAAGGGAAGAGAACTAAGAGATAGAAGGAAAGGCAAGGAGAAGGCAATGAAAGAAAGAATTAAGATGTGCTATGTACATATAGCAACTCCCCACAATGAATGTGATCATTAGGTACTGCAAACATGCACTAATAAAAATAAACATTATAAAAATGATTTTAAACTATTAGACAGGTAACAGAAGGCAAAATATGGATGGCAGATGCATGTGAAGGAGACAACATTGAAGAATCTTGGATAGTTCATTGTCTCGGCTACTTGCTTTCACAGCGGTCCCCAATTTAATCCCTTTCAACAACGCTTTCCCTCTGTAATTCCCTTAAAAAGACAGACTTCAGGAGACTGAATCCTGCCCGCCTCAATTTGCTCAACTATAAGATGTCACTGGCAACAAAGGCAACTGCATTTAATGAGTTATTTTGCCCATCAAATAAATTAACACAAATACAGTGCTTAGAAAAAGTCCAGCCCACAGTTTGTATTCAGCAGATATAACCGATCATTATCTTACATTTACAGACTTCCTGCTGGAATTACATCCTTGCTGTCCCAGCAACAAAGACACAGAAGTGAAGACAGATGTTCATCAGTCTGTCATCAATACATCTACTTTTTAAATTGGCGCTGTTTGGTGTTCGTTGGACAATGACCACGTGCGTGTATTGGCACCATCTAAGCTGGTCAGGGGCACCTGAAACTTCGGCGACATGGAGAAATTTGGGACTCAAATACCGAATATACAAATAGATTTGAGGTTGGGAAAAAGTGTGTGGGTGGCTATTAGCTGGGGGGAAACTGGGTGTTTCAGAGAATCGTGCCAAGAAGGAACACACAGATGCTGTCCGTTGCTAGGGAAATGTGCAGAGAAGGACAGGAAGGGTGGTAGATGCAACGCTTGAACAGAGCTTGGCCATGCTTGTGACCCTGCAGGACTCCGTGAAGGGATTCCTTCCTGGCCTGCAGCAGGGCAAACATCCAAGAACACCTGTTAGCCTGGTATGGCCTGGGGATGGACACCTTGAAGATTCCTAGGTCATCGTTTTCTGAGGGACATGGATGGGATGGAGGAGAGTCTTCCATAACCTAAGGAAATAAACTTTATATCGCAGCCCTTGTTTGGACTGAGCTCAAACACTAGACCCTGACAGACAAACCTGCAATGGAGTCATCCGTCTGTAGAGCCATAGACTCACTGAACCTTTGAAGAAACAGGAAAATCCCCAAACTGTAAAGAAAAAAAGAGTCAAGAGATTCACAGCAGTCACCTAGAAAGGACACGAAGAGGACCATCCTCTTTGCTTTAAGTTTTGAAAGAAAAGGAGTCTGAAGGGAACTGGTGCTAACCAGTCCACTTCTTCTATTTAACATGTAAAGCAATTTTTATTTAATACAGGGAGGCATTTAGAAATTACACATTTATAGAGTACCGCACAGTGTGTCAAAATGCTTGCATACGTAATGGGATATCCAGATCAGAGAAAACACATCTATCTCCTCACTCATTCATCATTTCTTATTTCAACATTTGAAACAAGTTCTTGTATGTTTTTCAAATACGTGGTCACCCTGCTAGCACATTAAAATGCTCCTACCCAACTAGAACTTAGTGTCTACGGATCAGTCCTTCACAGTCCTTTTCTCTGATTTACCCTTCTGGCCACTGGTAATGACCATTCTATTATTCTTTGAGATCAGCTTTTTTCATTCCACATATGAATAAAAGCATGTAGTACCAGCCTTTCTGTACCTGGCCTATTTCCCTTGATATAATGTCCTCTAAATCCATCCCGATTGACACCAAGGGCGGGATCTCCTCCATTTCCTATGGCTAGATACTATTCCATTATATATGTACCACACCTCTTAACCCATTCATCCATTGATGGAGACTCCAGTCCCCCTTTAAAATCATTCTGTTTCCTTGTTCCTATTCAAACCACATTACAAAAACCAGCTGTCTGCCATTCCCAAAGGATCACCCTTCTATTTCTAGATGAGATGATGTCCAATCTGTAAATCACTAATAAAAGCAAATTAGATCATTAAACTCAATCTATTGAACTTTTGTTTTTGAATCATCCCCTAAATGTGAAGTTGGAGGATGCCCACCATGGGTATCCTTGTGGTGAGGGGTATGGTCACTCCCAGGACAGGTGATGGGGTGCCAAGGCAAGGTCCCTGTGAAAGGAAGGGCCCATGGCAGGCCAAGACAGCCAGAAAGGGCTTTGGGATCCGGACCAGAACTAAAGTGGCCAGCTCTGTAGGCTTCCCTGAAGAATTTCAGGAGGATAAGCAGTAACCAGGCAAGCTCTCAGTATGTACTACTCAGGACACCGTAGGAGCCAGAGGGCTGTATTTTGGCACCCTACTATTCCTCTCCTCATCTTGAGTTAATAACACACATATACACACACACACACACACACACATGCACGCATGCACGCACCTCCATCCATGGCGTCCACATTCCCACATATGGAGACTGAGGTACCCTTCAGACATCAGACTAAGGGAAATGTGAGGAAATGTGAGAATGTGAGAGATTGAGAATTTGTTCCCTCATGAAAAATTCCAAGCTAGACAGGATTAAAGTATAATTATGCTCTGCCAAGAGATAGATGAATCCATACAAACACCTGCAAATGCACAAATGTGTGTGTGTATATACATCTATACGAGGTGTGAGCCCCCCCAAAAGCGTACAGTGCATGCTTAAATTTTTTTTTTTTAAATTGCCATTAAACTTCCTCAAAACATTGCCCGCACCTTCAACAGTTATTCCATTCTTCTCGCCACTGTCTGATGCAGCTCCAGAAGTTCTCTTTTGTGAGTGTCTCCAGTTACACTGTGGTGGCTACCTTGATAACCTAGGTCAATTCGTAATGTTTACCTTTCGTGGTCCTTTTGATTTTGGGCAGAACTAGAAGTCACATAATGGTAGATCTGGTGAATCAGGTGGATGGGAACACACTGTCATGTTTTACAAGCCTGCCTTTCTGTTGGATGGTGCTTAGCAACAGCGTTCACTGTGCATTTTATCACACTTTGTAAAGACACTCAGGAAGAAAGACTTCCAGAACTGCTTCAGAAAATGGTGGGACAAGTGTGCTAAAGTAAGAAGTATTTTAAAAGAGATGAATGGCGAGGTATCTTTTACCCATAATAATTTTTTTTTTAAATTTAAACATCATGCTATATTTTGATTACTTTTCCTATGTATATAGGCATATACAGATAACAAGCAGAGGACAGAGTTATTACCCAATGCATCTGAGTCACATGGAGTGTGTCATGGTTTGGATTTGGTTTGATGATCTCCCAAGGGTCGGTATGTTGGAAGCCAGTCCCCTCTGTGAGGTGTTAAGAGGCTGATACTTAATGCAACCATGAATATTTAGTAATGGGACTTGGGGAGGAGGATTCGATAAGATTTCCAGGGTGGAGTCCTCATGATTGATCCCTGGTGCCTTTGCAAGAAGAGACAGACATGTATATACTTCCTGCCTGGCCACCAGCACTCTGAATTCATGAGCAAACACAGCTCTCTGACCGTGGAGCAGAGCTGTGAGCCAAAAGAAGCATCTTTTCTTTATAAAGTTACCCAACCATGGGTATTTTATTATTGTAATGAAAAATGGACTAATACAGAGTGTGCATGAATTTTTGAGGGAAAACTCTTTGGTTTTATTTTGTTATACACAGTATAGCAGAGGTATATCTGAAGACTAGGTTAATATCATCTTGATATCCCAAGCACCCAGCATAGAGTTGTCTTCAGACCACACCAAAATCTCCTGGGAAGTCATTAGAAATTCAGAAATGCAGGATCTATCTCAGTCGCATGGAGTCGAAATCTGCATTTGCCCTGGACCCTGGGGAGATTCCGGTGACCACTCACATTTGAAAAGCACTGCTATAAGTGATGATCACTATGCTTTGGTGTAAAGAATGACTAAGTGAATGCATATATGAATAAAATTCGAGTAAGAAGCAATTAAGATGTAGCTTTTGTAGTATCTTTCTTTACCCTCATATAGAGTGCTTAAATACACAGGCTGAGTTTCGGGCTCTCACATTACGCTTCTCTTAAAAAGAGGCCTCTCTTCTTAATGGGTGGGATGACTCCTGGAGGGAGAGTTGGGCTCCTTTTGTGAGCCACCTTTGTTGGCTGATGCATAGATGAAAGTTGAGTCAGCTCACTGTGTGCAGCTTTTACAGAATCTACTCCTTAGAATTTGAAGCATGCATGCTTTTCTAATTCCCTTTCTATAGCTTCCTATATTTAGAGTTGCATGCCTGGGACTCCTTACTGTGATATTTTAAGTCTTCAACTTTAGTTGGTGATTGCCTAATAAGATGGCCTATGGCCTTGTTTTTCTGCAGACGCTTTGCAGGGTATTTGTTTAATGCCGTGCATTATTTTGATTTACGTGTAGCTTCCAAAGATCAATGGGTTTTCTGCTAATGAGATTCCCGTAAACTTGAGCAATTAATTTCATACTTCTAACAAAAGCTTCTGAAACAAGAAATAGTAGGTCCACTCTTTCCTAGTTTGGTGACCCCATGTGAATTGCCCTCCCAGGGTGGTTTACAGACCTGTAACGTTGACAGGTCCGTACCACGCTTCATGAGGTGGGAGCTATCATTCATCCAGCCATTGATTGAGCATTTATTGAGCCACCACTGAGCAATGAATATGAAGAATGTACAAATGAGGTAGAGCTTGCTACTGTCTTTGAGATTCTCAATTTATGTAGCAAAGACGATCTGACAAATGAAGGAACACAGTGCTGAAATTGACAGGTGTGTGAAGCGCCATGGATGTAAAATGGTGAGAGCTGTGAATTCCACCAGGAGACGCCAGAAAAGGGACCACTGGAAAGGTACCATTTAGGCCAGACCTTGAAAGATCAGCCTGAGTTCACCTCGACCGTCTTTTTCCATTTAGACCTCAGAGGAAATCCCTGATCAGCTTTCCATCAGCCCACTGGCTCAAGTGGCTTATTCAGTCCACGGAGTGATTTAAAGGAAGATTTTGTTTTAGGTCATTGCACTACTCACGTCTTTCAGTCAAAACGAGAGGCTGATTTTTAAAAACACCTTGGAATACCCCTCGGTTAGGAAAACAGCACTTTGAATTCCTTCAGCAATCCGTGAAAGATTTCTGCACCATTCTAAGCAAATAAATAATTTTACCGAAGAGGCTGTCTCCTCCATCTCTACGTTTTGTAAGTCACTGGAAATGTTTTGCTCGCATCTCAGCAGACAAGGGAGAGTGTGTTCTCAAGAAAAGCGGGCATGGGAACTTCTCTGGCTAATACTTCTAAGAACCTCCATGTTTCCTTTCCTGTCAGGCCGAGGACCAAATGGACATGTTTTTTTTTGTGTTTTTTTTTTTGTTTTTTAATACGAGAAAACAAAGTTCAAACATTACAAGGCATAACACAGCATAACAAGAGAAATGCCACCCAGCAAGTCTACCACAACATCAGCAAACATTTCGAGATTGACTTAAAGAAGGTGTTGTGTTTGAAGGGAGGAAAATAAGCCAGCGCGTAGCAGACAGCCGCATCTCGGGGAGAGAATGGTAGGGAAGTGTTCTCAGGGGCTTAAAGTCGGTGTCTATCAAACTTGCGAAAGGTCAGTGCTGCCAGCGATAACGCGTTCCTTTATCTTTCTTCTCCACAACACAGACTTCTTCCTAAATGTTTGTTTTCCCCACTGAGAAAGGAAAAGCGTTACCAAAATAGTGGCTAACAGAGCAGTCAAATGAATCAGCTAAATAAAGAGATCATGCCTGAGACAGAGCTGGGCGATCAATCCAGATATTTAGAAGGAAACAGCAACCTGTCCACAGGGAGTGAGGACGTCAGATTCTACACAATAGTCATTTTCAAGTCTTAAAGGAACTGGTTTTTTGTTTTGTTTTGTTTTTTAATGGCTTTGGTGTAAAACCGAGGAATCATTCAACCACAGACTAACCAAACAAATATGCAATTTCCAAACTGGCACCATTTCTATTTTGCAAAGAGGACGCCATCAACAATCCTGTTACGTTTATTCTCTCAAGTTCTTTTGTTTCCCTTAAAACTGTATAAACTCACATCCATAGATATTAATTATAGAATTGTTACTATGAAACATCTTAGAAATCATTTCACCCGGGTCTCTCAAGTTTACAGCAGTTCAGATAAATGAAATTCATAGAGGTAAATTTCAAGTGTCTAATGATGTGGTTATTTCTTTCTTTCTTTTTTGTGTTTTTTTGGTGCTGGGGATCAAACTCAGGTCCTTATGCTTGCAAGGCAAGCACTCTAACCACTGAGCTAATCCCCAGCCCCGATGTGGCTATTTCTTTTCTTTACTTTTCTGTTTCTGTGTGTGTGTGTGTGTGGCTATTTCTTGAAGCTTGTAATTGGTGGGACCAGCAAACCATTTCAGGACAGCATACTCCCATTGTTAAGGTTTAGACAGAAAATGTACCCTAAAAGTCTCATATGTTCAGTTTGGGGCTTTTGGAAGTTAATTGTGTCATAGGGGTGCTATACTTGGCAGTGGATGAACATCTCAACTGGAAATAACTGTGACTCCTTCCAAGGCCTATTTGGCGATGTCTAGAAACACTTCTGATAGTCACCACGCAAGGGAAGGGATGCTAATAATGTGTAGATTGTAACATTCAAGGATGTTGCTGGACATCTTCCAATGCACAGGGCATAACTGACTGTACATTTAGGAAGCAGGGCCTGGTTGAAGGATGTGTGTCAGTGGGGAGTGTGACTAGGAAGACAGTATTCTTGTCCATGGTTCCTCCCCCTTTCTTTCTGCTTCCTGGCTGCTATGGATTAAATATCATCTCTCTGCCACAGCTTTCCACCATGATGTTCCTGCATTGGAACCAGTCTTTCATGGACTAACCCTCCTGAAACCATGAGCCAAATTAACCCTCGCCTCCTCTAAGTTGCAAGTAGTAAGTATTTTGCCCCAACATCAGAAGAGTTTACATGTTCATCAGCCGTGGTAGAATGTTACTACCTAGCATTTTTCTCTGGGTTTTTCTTAGTGTATGAAGATTTTCTTTGCACTACTGTCTCTGGCCAGTGATTGCCAATGGAGTACTGAAAGAACTGAGTATATGAAATGGTGGAATATGTTTCTTTCCACCAGTAAGCACCTGGTGTAGACTGGTTCAACAGATGTCTGAGGTGTCATGGATACAGTGCTTGCTCCTTTCCTAGAAGCACTGTCTTATCACTTGCAGAAAGTTCTGTCCATGAAATTTCCATATACAGGTCTATGGAAAGGTTTCTTGCCTTGGCATAGCCCACATTTGGGGCAGGATAATTTTCATCTGTGGGGCTGCTCTGTGCATTGGAAGATGTTCAGCAGCACCCTTGAATGGTACAACCTACTCGTCCTTAGCATCCCTTCCCTCGGCTGATGACTATCGGAAGTGTTTCTAGACATTGCCAAACATGCCTTGGGAGGAGTCACCGTTACTTCCAGTTGACTTGCCTCGCTTAGGGTAATGTGTAATGTAACAAGCCTGGATTTATCTTACTGCAGAAGAGACCTATTGCAAGAAATAATAATAGCCATAAAAATGTCATGTTCTAATGTGTGGCTATATTTGCCAACCTAAGTTTTGCACAAATGCCTGCTGTGCAGAATGCAGATGCTGTCTCTGTTGGGTATGTTTGAGGGTGGGTGTGGGTGTGTACATGTGTGCCTTAGCACGCATGGCTATAAATGGTATCTTCCTCTATAGACAAAATGTTATGCATACGGAGTTATAGTATGTGAATTAAAACAGCAATTTGCATCCCCAAAGGAGCACTTTAGGTGAAGTGTTGGATGCAACTAAATGTACACCTACACATCCGGTGTTCTCAATGATACTGCTTGCTGGCTCATCACTAGGGGGTGGATTACTCCCTGGTGAAATACCTACAACCAGCATCAGACTTGCCAGCTTGAAAGAGAGAGAGAAAGCAGTAGACATCCTCTCTCCTTCTTCTCCTATTCTTTCTCTCTTTCTTCCTCCATCACTTTCTGTCTTCCTCCTCCTCTTCCTCATCCTCTTACTCTTCCTATCTTCCTCTTCTTCCTATTTTCCTCCTCCTCCTCTTCACTCTCTTTCCCTCTCTTTTTCCTTGCCCCTCCTCCTCTTCCTCTCTCTCCTCTTCCTCTTCTTCCTCTTCTTCTTCTTTCTCTTCCTCTTTCTCCTCTTCCTCTTCTTTCTCTTCCTCTTCTTCCTCCTCCTTCGTCTTCTCTCTCTCTCCCTCCCTCCTTCCCTCTCCCTCCCTCCTTCCCTCTCCCTCCCTCTTCTTCCCTCCCTTTCCCTCCATTTCTGAACTTCTTTTTTTCCTCCTGCAGGAAAAGAAAAATCATTTTGTAATGTCATTAAAAATGAAATCTTAGTGAGTGGTGTATTACTTCTTCTAAGAGAGTTTTCAACAGAGCTTTGAAGGCAATCCGTAAGAGAGATTCCATTCATTCTGCAAAGTGTTTGCAGAGCGTGGGTGTCATTATCTGATAAGCAGAGATGACTGAACACCGGACTTTTGTTGTTACTGCCTTGTGTTGGTGCTCGAGTGGGGAGATCATTTTAGAGCAAATGAGTCTTCCTAAAGCACACGATTCACCTAAAGTTAGGATCAAATCTGCATAAAATTAGGAAAAACCAGGACCAATTATCTGACCACACTAATGCTTCAATAATTTAAGCTCTATGTAAAGTTATCCAGTTTCTGTTTATTTTCTAAAGAACTATTGTATCTTTCATTAATTACTTGTGTATCATCTCCTAATACTTCAGTAAAGTGATACTTCAGTTTCCCATTTGTAGAGGGTTAGCTTGACTTTGGACTTGAATCTCCATTCCCTGATGGTGTAATATGTAATGTGTTTGTTACGCTCACTCAAGGAAGCAGACAGGTTTTCTGCATTCAAATGAAACAGCAGTAGCAGAGTCGTTCGCTAGCAATGCCTGGATGTATGTAACAGCGATTCACAGCTGCGCGTGATGGCGCACACTTGTAATCCCAGCACTCTCAGAGGGTGAAGCAGGAGAATCACAATTTCAAGCCCGGCCTGGGCCACTTAGGGATTTAGCAAGATCCCGTCTCAAAACTTCACTTTTTTTTGGTTAAATGATGGGGATGTAGCTAAGCACGACGGCCCTGGTTTCGGACTCCTGGATCACCCAACGAGAAGGACAACAGCACAATCTTTTACTAATAATACATGTATTTATAAAAGCGATTCACTAGCTAGTCTTGTGCAGTTGGATGCTGCTTGCGTCTATCTTCGCTGTATACGTGCAAACTTTATGCCGGCTTCTGTCTGTGATGGAAGTTTTTTCAGAAGAGGGTCTTCTAGTGAGCTTCCTCCTGCGCATCTCCCTACAGAGTGTGGGCATAGTGTGGTTAATGTGAAAGCGCCAGCTCAGCAGCCACCTCGCCCAAAATAGGCTCGCCGAGCAGGTGTTTCTTTTCCAGTGGTGACATTTATCATCACAGACAGGATCACAGCAAAGGGGCCTCTGATTCATTCATGCGCAGAGCTTGGGGACAGCATTGAAATATATTCTTTTCCCTCTCCTCTCCTCCCCGCCCCTCCCCTCTCCTGGCCTCCTCTCTCCCTCTCTCTCTGTCTCTCTCTCTCTCTCCCCTCCTCCTCTCTTACTCTCTTCTCTCAGCATCTTTTTTGAACTAAGAAAGGAGCCATTTTCTGGCACACCAGGATTTCCACAAGATAACAGTAAAGAGCCCAAACTCTAGCAGTTTCTAATTTTACCAGGTCAGGGAGGAACAGGATTAGGGGCAGGAAGAGCTAGCAGGGACACCGTGGAAATGCTTATTAGGCCTGGTTGTGAATGAATCCTGGTCTGTCAGGAGGAATTTGTTGCCACACAGGCAGAGGGCTGGAGCCTGTGGTGGAATCCTTGTCAGAGTTACCCGGCCCTTTGTCAGCGCTCACGCAGTGGAGGAAAACATATATGAACAGGAAGGGAATAGCTGGTTGGAGGGACAGCACTGCATGTAGCAGTCATGTCTTAGTTCTTACAAGTATTTTGTATTTTGCTGCAGGTTTGACTGCATTTTGTTTATTTATAGTTTAAATAGTGCATTTCAGAGCAGGGCTGTTCCACTCTTTTTTTTTTAAATTTATTATTTATTTTAAACCAAGAACATGTATTGGTACATTTTACATATAATGGTTAC
>QZML01000381.1:352761-369907 GCA_016801275.1 Hystrix brachyura | reverse complement strand
CCCAGCACCAAAAAAAAAAAAAAAAAAAAAGAACTATATTTGGTAACATGGATGCAGTCAACTTTACCAACCAAAGTTTATCTGCAAAACTTTTTCATTTGTGGAAATCACTATCTGCCGTTTTTTCCTAAGGGCTTGTTATCTCATAAAAGCCACAGCTACAGTAGCATAGGTATAAGTCGGATAATTCCAATGAGAAGAGCAATAAGGCTATCAACAGATGATTTCTTTGGTCCTTTCAAAATGAAACCTTGTATTTTCTCCATTATGTGCCACATATCTTGTTCAGGTATGGATCATTATTGCCTCCACTTTGTCAAGCAGAAGCAGAAGGGACATTCAAAGTGCAAGGAACCGATCTTGAAGTGGCGGCCCAAGATTGCAGTGGTCACAGAAGTTTAGAGGATAGACCTGGGTGGGGGTTTATCACAGAGGAAGTGGCAAAAACTCATATTCAATTATTCAATCTAAATCTATGCTGACACAACCTAAGGAATTTTTTTTTTTTTTTTTTGCTTTGAGGTATTAGAGATGAAACCTAGGTACTTTGCAGTGAGATACATCCCCAAACCCCCTTTTATTTATTTATTTTTTAATTTTGAGACAGGTTCTCACTAAGTCATTAAATTGTCCAGGCTGGACTCAAACTTGTGGTCTTCCTGCCTCCTTTTTTTTTTTCTTTTTGCTTTGAGGTATTAGAGATGAAACCTAGGTACTTTGCACTGAGATACATCCCCAAACCCCCTTTTATTTATTTTTTTTAATTTTGAGACAGGTTCTCACTAAGTCATTAAATTTTCCAGGCTGGACTCAAACTTGTGGTCTTCCTGCCTCAGTTTGCCAGAATGCTGGTGGTGTAGGAGTGCACCACTACTGGCTAGCCATCCTATTTTTTCCCTTTTCTATGCACTAATAATTTCCTTATTCAGTTTTCAGTGATACGTCTAATAATGCTATGGAGATAAATAATCAGTCTGTTTATACATTGATATCCCCAACTAAACATGCAGTTCAAAGGAAAAAGGAACATTTTTCTATTCATCTTTGAATCTGAGCTTCTAGTCTATTGTCTAGCTGTTACAAGAAATGGCAATCAATGCTTACTGGGTGGATGAATGGATAGTTTGATGGGTGGAGGGATAGGTGAATGGGTGGATAGGTAGGTGGATAGATGAATGAGTGCATGGATGGATGGGTGAATGGGTGAATGGATGGATGACTGGCTGGCTGGATGGATGAAAAGTAAAATGACTGAGTTGTATGCCAGTTTTTGTTAATTTATTTGGCCACACTTATCCAGTTCTTTACCAGATCTGCAGTAGATTTGGTTAAGCATGGAGGTAGAGATAAGATGTCAGAATCTGATGTTGTTTAAGGAAGAGCTAACTCAACTGCCAAACATAGATGTTCCCATGCACATGTTGCAAAGAGAAAGAGAGAGAGGCAGCCTGAGAAACAGCTCTGGGTCCCACTTCTGGCACAACAATTTCTACCTGCAAGAGTCCAGAAAGTTTCTTTCCATGATCCACAAGCTATGGTTCTATGGACCACCATTTCAGCATTACTTGTGAGGTTCTAAAAAAATGCAGAATCAGGATCCACTCCAGATGCCCACTGAATCACAACCAGAATCTGAATGTTTACAAGATGCTTAATTGACAGGAATGTAAGTTAATTGTTGAGTCACTTCCACCCAGACTCTTTGAATTTTAATTTCCCACAAAGTAAATTAGGGAAAAATTATCTACCTTCAAACATACGAGAGCTACAAAGAGTGGAGAACAAATGCTTAGCACACAGTACTCATGCAAATAAAAACAAAAATATTCAAGAGTCTTCATCTTTGGTACTATTCTCCTACCCTAACTCTCAGTCCTGTGAACGGAACATCTTTGCTTGACCACGCCCTGCTGCCTTGATATTTGTGCCTTGAAGGCAACTGGCCATGAACTAAACCTCCTGAAACTATGAGCTGAATTAAATACCTCCACCTTTAAACTGTGAGTGCACTTATAGTGTTCCAGCTATGGGAAAATTGACTAATACAGGTCAGGTTCTTCTCTGCTAGATTATAAGAATGGGATTAAACCTTTTTTTGAGAATAAGAGTAAAGACAACATTGAGTGCTTCTGATATTGGAGGTGAACAGGACTGAAGGGAAGAACGATTTCAATCTTTCTCTCTTTTCTCTTGCCTCTGTCTCCTCCTCCTCTTCCTCCTCCTCCTCATCATCATCCATCCTCTTCTTCTTCTCCTTCTCCTTCTTACCCTCCCTGCCCCTCCACCAGGTTAAGCACTAGACTTTCCAGATTTATGTTGAAATTCAATTAACACTAACAAGCCACTTGACGATGTCTAGGGATTATTTTTCAGTACCATAACTGTGTGAGAAGGATGTGACTAGCATCTCGTGAGAGAAGGTTGGAGATGATACCACATTGCCCATGATGCCAAGGATCTCCTCATGACAAGGCATTATCCAGGGTAAAATGTGGAGACTGACAAGAAACCTGAGAAACCCTGAATTACGGTTAATGTGTAAGCATCCATTTCTACAAATAGATGTTTCTGCAAATGATACATTTTTTAAGTGAAGACCTTCCAATAAGGGCACACATTAAACTGTATAGATGTCACGAAAATACCAGCTATAAGTAGAGTCATGAAATGGCTTGGAACAGGTACAAATCCCCTATGATGAATGTTGTCACTATATACATCTAAAATGTCCCATTAAAATAAAATAAACTTAAAAAAAAAAAGAAAGAAAGAAAATGGCTTGGACAAAGGATTTAAAGAATGAATCAGAACTTTTGTCAGTGAAATGCTGCCCCGTCATCTTTAAGGGCATCCTGTTCTATTTGTGGTTCCACTAAGAAAATTACATTGGTGGTATGACAGTTAAACTTGATTGTGTCAACCAGATTGGTGTAAGAGCTGTCTAGGGGATTAGTAAAACACACTCGTTGTTGTGTGTGGGTGGGTCTTGGAGGTGTGAATTTGGGTATTCTATCTGGCCCCTGGCCCCTTTCTCTCTGGTAATATTCCCCTGGCCTGCTCCCATGCAACGGGCAATGAGGATCTTTGGTCTGCTATGATGTTTCTGCCCTGGAGCCAGCCAACCATGGACTAAACACCCTGAAACTGTAAACAAAGTTAAACCTATTCTCCTTTAAATTGTGGGTGTCAAGTATTGTATTCCAGCTATGGGAAAAATTGTCTAACACAGGTGGCATTCTTATCTGCTAGGAGATTATAATAAAAACTAAGAATTGAATCTTACTCGATGATGCAGATGGAATACATTATGACATGAAGTGAAACTGTAAATCAAATACTAGGTGAACATTTAAAAGACTTCCTTTCCTTCTAAGCACCAAATACTATTAATGATTTTAAAGCTCAACTTGATTTTGCCTGGAGTACTTGGTGAGTAAATAGTAACAGGAGAATTCTTTCATTTACCACAAGTGATCACATTAGTTTTTTGCAATAAAACACAATCTGGGTCATAAAAACACTTTCAAAAGAAAAAAAAATTGCCTTAATTTATTACCTCAATATCATGCCCAAGTTTCCCTTGCCATTCTGTTTTTATTAATTTTATGATTTCTACTGTATTTATAAGATGAATTCTGTCCTGGGATGGATGAATCTGTTTATTAGTAAATAAGTAAACTGTAAACATTGCTCTAAAAGAAAGAATGCTGTGGCAATAAATCAAGAACGAAGCACGCTAGGTAACCCAAGATAGTCTTTTGGGGGAGGTTATGTCAGACAATTCCAACCCTGCACCCATGAATCAGTACTCTTTGCTGGTTTATGATCCTTGCAGAGTAAAAGTATTCTCCTTTTTCCTGTTCAGCACATCTTTGCAGTAATAAATAGATAATTGCTTTCGTTCTATTATGTTCTTTCTAGATCACTCTTTGCAGTAATCACATATAAATCCTTAGGCTTATGGCTTTCTTGTATTATTTTCTTCTCATACTTTAACTCCTCATTCTTCTTTTCTCAGTTGCAAAATATAAGAAAAATAATCGCCACAAACATGTCACAGATACTTTTGCATTGTGTTCACTATATTATATTTAGTACCACTAATTATTGCATTAATGCTGCAAGTGTACTTACCATCTAAAAATTACAGTTTATTTCTTCTGTAGATGGCTTTCCACGAAATCGCCAACACAGAGCAACAAATCTGCTTTTAAGTGCAGTGTGAAAAGCAATGGGATCATAATAGTAGAAGATGAGATAATGTTTAAAAAGGAGAAAGTTCCTTGGAAATTAATTTGTAGAATTTCTGTGCAGAAAAAAGGAAAGTTTCTACACTATAATACACAAAACAAGTACATTTTCCAAAAATTATATTACTGCTAAAGATGCATTAAAATTAAGGTAAAAAGGAATCACACAATTTTAGGTAAGTAATACAACTCTTTTCTAATCCTCGAGATAATTTTGACCAAATATTCTCCCTGCGCTAGTGCCTCAGTAATCATCACACCATTATCCGTTTGTTTTTCAGATACTCTTTTCACATCATGTATGATGCCCAGAGTTGGTAGATCTTAATCTTTACCTAGGTAGCCTTTGAAGTATTTAAATTGTTTATGCTGGTTTCATTCCAGCCACTAAAGAACTCTCAAAAATAGAAATGCCACCTGTGACAAAGCAGGATTTGAATTAGATAGTAGAAGATGCAAGTGAAAAATACCATGCGATGTCTATACTTTTTATCTGTATTCTTTGTGTTTTCTCTACCTTTGTACATGGGATTATTGCAACATCATAGGTGTGAGATAATTTTGAAAATACATATAGAAAGAAAAGAGTACTTTTGGATAGGGAGGAGGAAATAATTTCATGGAAATTTCTGGTTTTGACCACCCACCATCCATTCATTCGCTCCCAACAGTAGCATCTGGACTTTCTTGGGGAAGATTTGACTTGGCTTTTTCATGTACAGTATGGTAAGGGACATGAAGATAAAATGTCTCAGAGCACAACATGAAGGAGATACCATGTAACCTAAATTAGACAATTTGGTTTCTCTTTTCAGGAACAACAAGAGGACTAAAACTGATTCATTCCAAGATCTGTGCCCAAATTGGGTAGATGTTCAATCCTAGATGTCTGAATCTTGGAGATGATTTTGTCCTTCTTGGTTTGGGACCTTCATTCTTTCTGAGCTACCAGCAACCCTACTTTTTAAATCCTTTTTGTTTCTTTCTTTAAATTAGCTAGGCTTGGTTTCTATCACTGGGACTAATAAACAAATCCAAATTGACAGTCCCTAATAACAAATTTCAAAATATGACCATTAGTTAGGGGAATATGATTTACTTCAAATTGATTCCCCATCTGGTTCAAAGCTCTGGGCTGCCCATTTTCCTCTTGAACAGAAACACAGAATGTTAATATTGTTATAAAAACTTATATTCATTAGAGGCATTGCATTAACAGCTGTAAAAAGTTTCAGATGAAAAGTCAGAATGCCTGTGTCAATAAAGATATTCCCTGAGAATGACTCACACCATGAAGTTCCAATAATTTCATTAACACAGTAGGGTCCCTTTCCCTGAGGGAGAATAGCTGTAGTTATGAGCACAATTAGTATTCTCTGTCACCAGTTCACCCCCAGTAGAATGAGACAGAGATGGCTATTAAGTCAGAGACTGATTCAAGGACATTCTAGAAACCCAGAGGGTAAGAATGATTAAAGGGTAAACTCTTTGCGACAGGTTGTAAATGAGGCTATAGTGATGTGGACCAGAACAGATAGGGGTTTAACCACAGGTTGAAATTGAAGCAGGAAGCCCCTGTGCGGGTAGAGATCACCATATTGTCAAGAATTAGGAGCAGATTCAGATGATGGAATAAGTTTGTAAACAGCCTGTGACAACTGATTTCTATGCAAATACTTTTAATGATGGGTAAATAAATGGAGATGATGGCTGAAGATGGACCTTCTATCTGGGTAGAGTTCCCTCCATGTCACTGTCATTTACAAACTTTGTTTTCCTCCAGCAGTTTGAAGGTCAGGCCTTTTGGGGTTGCTCGTTCTAACTGGGAATTGGGCCAACAGAACACATATATGTTGGCGGGAAATGAGCTCGCTAAGTGACAATTCTTTGAGGTCAACCTTTATAACCTGGACTAATTACCAGCTTTCATCTAGGAATGCATTCTCAATTACCTGAGCAAAAGCTAGTCATCCTGTCAGCTCTTCCTCTATGATTAATGAGCAGAGAAGATATTCTTAAGATTCCCCAGGCCACCCTCTGAAGAAATATGAGTTTAAAGCTAAGAACCACAGGATGTTAACAATCTTAAGCTCCTCTCCTTGTGTATATAGAATACTGAGGGCATCCCAAAGCAAATATTGTCCCATGATAATGAAATCACCAGCAGAAAATGTCAGAGTTAAAAAAAATAAATAAATAAAAGATTGCTGGTTCTGATTACTAGAAAACAATTGATTGCTTCTAAAACCTGCCCCCCCGACACACACACCGGAAGTGGTCTAACTGGCTTTGTGTTTCAGTGTTTAAATATATATTGTAATCTTTAGTAGTATTTGATGCCAGGTTAAAAAAAAAAGTTTATACACTATTTAAGAAGGCATCCACTTTTAAAAGAGGAATTCGGGTATGGTAGTAATGTACATGTACCCACTTCCCTCAAGGAATGTAAACATTATGTACTGCACACAGGTCCTAATAAACTAAAATAATAAGAAAACATCCACTTTAGAACACTAACCTAGACTGGTATTATTTAATTCCTTACATGTTCTAGATTTTAAGGTTCATTCTAAAAAATTCCTCAGCTATCGGTTCTATGAAAATTAATGTCTCATCATTTATATGTCCTTTCAACAACCACACCCACAACTTGTTATAAGTTATGAGCATATTTGTTTCTGTTTCCTCAAATTGGTGTGCTCTCCCCTATTATTGGGGAAGGCATTCATTTCACATGATAGTGCTTGTCAAATATTAATGTTTATGTAAATCACTGGAAGTATTTTGAAAATATTGATTCTAAGGCAGCAGTTCCGGGGCTGAGCCTCTGTATTTCCCCAAAGCTCCCGAGAGACACTGATACTGTTTCACGTCCTTAGTGTAGGATGGCTTATGTCTGCAGTAGCCAAACTTTCTCTGTTAAACACCAGATAATAAACATGTCTGGCTGTTTGGCCTAGATTCATTTCTGGCCTTGATACAGCTATTCACCACTTCCTTTATGGCCCCAGAGCAACTAGGAACAATGCGAAAACAGATAAGGATGACTGTTTCAATTAAATTCTATTTACAGATGTGAAAATGTGAATTTTATGTAATGTTTATGTGTCATTAAAACATTACATTTAATTTTTTTTCGAACATTTATAAATGCAAATGGCATCCTTAGCTCATGAATTTATGAAAACAGGTGGATCGTCAGATTTGTCTTGTGGCTTCGGATTGCCGATTCTTGCTTTGACCCTTGTATATAAGACTGAGCTGTCTACAAGATGGGCTGCATGCTTCAGTGAAAAATAGTGCTTTCTGGTCCATCCCAAATGCTTTCTGTTGTTTACAGAACAAGTCAAAGATGGAGAAGCACTTACAAACAATATTATCCTGATTATTTGGACCGTGTTTGTTTTTCTATCTTTATATTATTTTGTGGATGTTATGTTTAGAGCAGATACCAAGCATCAACTGAATTCTTGTGCCTTCATCATTATGCTATGGATCAATGGGACATGGAAAATACATTTATCAAGACTCATAGAGATTAATCTTTGTCTGATTATGGTTTAATTTTAGTTTTAAGGGATGACAGTAATTTCTTCTTATTTCATGTCACCATATGTCCATACAGTTATCATTATGAAAAAAATGAAACCTCTCTGTAAGTCACTATATTAAAGTTTTGACCCTAAGGTAGGGTAATTATTGTGGGAGAAATGGAATGTTCCAGTAGCATACGATATTCAGGTGTAGTCTCCCACTTTGACATTAAGGACTTGTGACAAGACAATGTTGACGGAATCCTAGAGGAACAGAAACTTTATGACAAGTGGAGTCCTGGAATCCAGCATATGACACGCCCCTTCATGAAATCTAAGATGCCGTACAATAAAAATCGGGCCTTTGAATCCAGCATATGACATGCCCCTTCATGAAATCTAAGATGCTGTACAATAAAAATCGGGCCTTTATTATGTACTATTAAGAAATGAAACAAACAAAAAGCAGACTCTCACTTTGACAATTCCAGTCCATCAATTTTAATTTCACATCATGCTAATTTCATATCATGCTAATTTTAATTTCACATCATGCTAATTTCATATCATGCTAATTTTAATTTCACATCATGCTAATTTCATATCATGCTAATTTTAATTTCACATCATGCTAATTTCATATCATGCTAATTTTAATTTCATATCATGGTAATTTCATGTCTAGCTCTTCAAACCAATGAAATATAATATCAAAATCTCCGCTGCCTATTTAGGCAAGAATTATCTCATCTTACATTTATGTGAGATGATGATTAAGATAATATTGTTAATAATACCGATTGTGGCATCCAGAGCATATTTATTTTCATTGCTTCATCTCCTCTTAGGCAGACTAATATGATTATTTGTTGATGAGAAAGCCGAGTCGCAGACGTGGAATATCTTATTCAAGACTACTGTTGTTGCATCAGTTAGGGAATTCTAGCTGCTAAAACAAACGAATCCAAATACGTGTGATGGCTCCAACATATTGAAAGTTCATCTGGCATGACCAAAATGACCCAACAAGCGCACCCAATGGCTAGGTAGCTGCCATCTTGGATTCAGAGCTCTGCCATCTTATAAAGCTGCCCTCTTGTAAAGACAACATCTTATAGAGATGCCATTTTATAAAGACGCCATCTTATTTGTCCAGTGTCCAGGTTTTTTGCTTTGGGGCCTCACATCAGTGGAAATGAAAGAAAATGGGGAGGCACATATAGAAAGATCTATGGTGTCACTCACACTTCCTCCTATACTTCTCCAGCTGGAAATGAGTCACATGACACCCAAGTGCAAGGGAAGATGGGATACAGTTTATCCTTGGACCAGGAAGAAGAGCTGGGTCACTTCCTACTTAAGCTAGCATCCTTTTGTTTTATTGTCCTCTCTTTCTTAAGACAGTCCCTCCTCAACTATTTAATGTTGACACTCTCCAAATTCTAGCCCAAAGGGAAAAGACTGTAGAGAAAGAGAAAAAGAGAGACGTGGTGACACATGGCTTCCTTTTCAGTCGCCTTTATAACTCAGTAGCTTCCTTTAATTTCAGTGCCATGGGACAGGCAATTCTGACTTTCATGTCCTACGAGTTTATTATAGCAGTCTTTAAAGTATTCGGAGTCGGATTTCTTCCCACGCTGGGAATATTATCTTTGTTTTAATCTCCTAGCCCATTGTATAGGCCCATTGTAATATTTTAGTACCTGGGAGTTATAGTGCAAGGGACCCGATGCCAGTTTAAATTTGTGTGAAGGAAGGAGATGCTGAGGGAAGGTGCATCCACCAGGTCTCGAATACCATCCACACAGCAGGTTGAAAATCCACGCTGGCACAATGAACAGGTGCGCTTTGAGGAGCCAGCCCTGGAAGACAATTACCTCATCCTCACTGCTGGCTGGCAGGAGAGATGAGGCTGCTAAAGACGCTGGAGCGTTTTTGCCTTTTCTTTTCCCCATGGTACTTTCTGAGTACATTTATGTTTCTGGTTCTGGGTTGTGAATAAAAGCCATCGTTGCCAGCCAACAGAGAGGCAGCCAGGTACAGCAGCAGAAACGCTTTTCTTTGCTCTGTTTTCTTATTAAAATGCCCCAGTGACAGGCTTGGAGCCTCAGCTATCAAACAGCCTGTGCTGGAGCTAATCTCATTTAGCCTGTTGCTGTGATTTTTTTAAATAATTAATCAGTTATCCATATGTCCTCATAGGACTCTGTACAGCAGACACAGTGTGTCTTCTGGGACCACAGAGACAGCTTCGGGAACATGAAGATGATGGCTAAAAGCGCAGATGTTCATTTACTATGTAGAAAACCCCAAAGATTCCACATAAAAGACCCGCACGACTAAATAATAATAATGATAATTAAGCAAAATCGTAGGATAGAAAATCAACACACAAACATAGGTTGCATTTCTACATAGTAATCATGAACTCTCCTAAAAGGAAATTATAAAAACAATCTCACAGTAGCATCAAAAAGGTCACTCGGGGTCAGTTTGTGTACAACAGTCAAAAGAGTATAATAGGTGGAATAAGAGAGATATGGCTTCATGTGTCTGTGTCACAATTCTATAAACACAGCAAACAATTCAAAGTGCTAAGTAAGAAGAATGAGACTATGAAATTTCAATTATTTGTGAAGCAACTACTGAGTCCCACTTAGGCGGACTTCTCATCTGTCTTGGAACACATTTTCATTACTTCATTCCTGTTAGAGTCAAACATCCCTTCTGGGTATCTAATTAAAGTCAGGAGGGCAATATTAGAGTCTAATTCTTCCTGGAGAATGGCTCACTAGTTTTTATCACAAAATGTGTGATTTTGGGAACAGGAGCACTCTCTCTAAACTCCAACAGTGCAAATTTGGTTGCAATTATACCAAAAGGACAAAAAATACCTACAGAAAATTTTATTTTTGATTATGTTTTTATGATTTACACACACACACACAGAGTGATGGAAAATAAAGTGTATGTTTAAAGAAAATTTACTGAAAACTTACTACCGGAAATGCCACTTCACCGGGGATGATGGGATAAATGTGGGACAAATGTGGGATAAATGTGGGATAAATGTGTTCAACACGAGGGGGAGTATGTTGAAGAGAATTAATGGCAATGTGTTTTTCACTGTAATTTTTTAAATTTAAATCTTCACTGTCTTCTTTTGATCAAATCTTTTTGACTGACTGCAAATTATGGCAATTTCTGTCCATTTAAATCATTACATTGTGTCTTCATTTACCTTATTCACCAAGTCTGGCATTGTCCAACTTCTGGCTTGTCTCCAAAGTCAAAATGACCATGAAAGACAAATGTTTTGAAATAATTCAGGACATTGAGGCAGCCACAAGAACAGAACTAAAAAATATACAGAAAGAAGACTTGCAGAACACTTTGGGGAGGAGGAATAATTTTCTGAGCCTATTACAAATGACTAGAAAGCAAAATGAGAGACTGTTACCCCAGTCGTGAGGAGGATATTAGTGTTTTTCAGAGTTTATATTACCCACATGCATAGACATTGAGTCCAGAGTTCAGACCGAAATGCTTATCTGTAACATAAATTTAAGCGAATGTGAGCCATAGGACAGAGAATACAAGTTACCCGCTAATACAGTGTAGTCCAAAGAAAAGTGCTAAATATTTGAGAGCAAAATCCATAATTTAAAATTTTCTAATAGCCACATTAAAGTGTAAAAAAACTGGGGAAATTTTAATTTGAATAAGATGTTTTACTGACCCAATATATCCAAAATACCTTCTCCATCAATATAAAATTATGAATGAAAAATTCTACCCATATTTCAAAATTTTTCATCTTATTTTCAAAATGCGGTACACATTTTACACTTAAATCACATCTTAACTCAGATCGTCTTGATTTTAGATACTTAACGCCTTGAGTTGTGTTTAGTGGCTGCCATGTTGGACCGCACAGCTCTGAAGTTGGTGTGGAAGACAGTTTTCTTTGCGGACGTTTCGAGGTTAATTCTGCCCATAAAATGTTGCCAATAAATGCCATAAATGATGGGGAGAAAGCAGATGAGTTGCAGTAAACATTCATCAAGTCTTGTTTTTTGTTTTTTGTGTTTTTTTGGTGGGTGCTTGGGATCAAACTCAGGGCCTTATGCTCGCTAGGCAACCTCTCTACCACTGAGCTAAATCCCCAGCCCGGAAGTCTTATTTTGGGGGAGTTAAATTCTCTCTGAAGAGTTAATTGTCGGGCTGGGGATTTAGCTCAGTGATTAGAGTGCTTGCCTTGCAAGGACAAGACCCTGAGTTCGATCCCTGGCACCACCAAAAAAAAAAAAAAAGAGTTAATTGTCCTTTAGCTCTGCTAACTGAACGGAAAAGTGGAATCTAGTGGCTCCAGGACTTTCCCTTGGAAAGTGGCTGGCTGATCCCCTCAAGGTAAGAGGAGAGAGTATGCCCGGACCGCTGCATCCTTCACCATTGTATGTGTAACAGTCCAGGCAAGAGCTCTTTCCGGAGAGCTAAGTCTTCGCTTCAACAAATACAGCAATCTGCTCAGAAGTCTCTCTTTGAAAGTTTTGCAGGTTCAGAGACTCCACACATGGCTTCGGAAAACACTTTCATTATTTAATTACTCTTGGAGTCCAACAGCTCCCCTGGGTAGCTAATTGAAGTCTGGAGGGAAATTCTACAATTCGTAATTCTTCTTCAGAGCCGGCTTGCTATTTTCTATTTTAAAATTCATGACTTTGAGGGCTATAGCACTTTCTTTAAAGGCTACCAGCTATGCAAAAACTTGTCACAGTTTTGCTAAAATCACAAAGATATACCAATTGAAAATTTTTGTTTTTCCATAATAGATTGAATCAAATCAAATTACTTTGGTATGTTTTAGTCTTTTATTGGGTATAGTTAAGGGACATGATTCCTCCAAGCAAACACAGAGCAACAGTACAAAAATTTTAATATTAAGGCAGAAGCTGTGACCAGCTATGTGGAAGCAGCTATTCAGCCTCACCTGCAAAATTTTGGTTGACCTATTTTTGTGGTACTTGGATTTTATTTTTTAGTTTGTTTTCCCCCCTTTTTTTAGGTTCTGGGGATGGAGCCCAAGGCAGAGCTATATCCCAAGCCCTTTTTTATTATTCTTTAATTCGAGACAGGTTCATGCTAACTCACTAATTTGCCGAAAGCGGGCTTGAACCTGAGATCCTGCTGTCTCAGACCATCAGAGTGCTAGAATTGCAGGCGTTCGGTTTCTTTTCTTAAATAATAGGCAAGATGTTTTTGTGTGGGTGTTTTCTAGTTTCTCCTCATTGATCTTCAACAGAGAGACCAAAAGCGTCAAAAGAAGACGTCACACAGAGTAAAGACATCTGACCATGCAAACTGCAAGCTGGGGAAAGGCCCTCAACATCTTGGTTTCCAGGAATGCACAATAAAAATGTTAAAAGCCTAGTAGCACATGTGGGTGTTTTAGGGTAAATAACTGTTTGGTATTTGAAGGTACACACTGCCCATCTGAAGGAACTTTAGGTTCACACTCTGCTCAGGGCATAATCCTATTGTTTCAAAGTGGACTGTGGTCATTTCACACACGCTGAGCAACTGCCCAAAGACAAAGAGCAAGAAATAAGTAAACCGAGCCTATGTCTTAGTCCAAGTTTTTCCAACAACCAACTTCAAGCTGAGTGCTGGCTTATGCTTTATTAAAAGCAGTGAGTCCAAATCCACAGAGAGAGGAGCTGGGGGGAGTAGAGGCAGCAAAGCAAGGGAAGAGGAGGGAGCTGTGTGTGCTGGGTCAGGAGACTCACAGAAGGCAAACATACAGGTTGGACAGAGTCACTGGCCAGACCAGGGAGGACACCTCAGCATGGACAGTGTGGCACCTCTGTTTCATAGAACAGGCAGAGCGTGGGCTGCACTATTCGACTTTCTCTCATTTCCTGTCCCCCACTGGTCCAAGCTGCCTCACCCATATTGACGTTTCTGCTTCACCCGTCTCTACAGTATGCTGGAGATTGTGCTTCCGCCAGGCGTGGGAGACAGCAGAGGTTTGGACATGTGGTCCTTGTAGGTACAAAGGTCTGGGACATAAGAAAAGGTAAGAGAAAGAATATCAAGAGAACCAGATCTATAAGTGAAAGTTTTCTAATACCTACACCTTTTATTTTTGTACTGGGAATTGAACCCAGAATTTCTCTGCCACTAAGCAATAACCCCAGCCTATTTATTTATTTTTGGGATTATTGGGATTGCATTCAGGGCCTTCACACTAAGCTAAATCCTCAAAATTTTATTTTTATTTTATTTTGGAAGGAACATGTGCTGGGGATCAAACTCATGGCCTTGTGCTTGCTAGACAAGTGCTCTACCACTTGACCTAAATCCCCATCCCCTATTTTATTTTCATTTTTGCTTTTTGATACAGTATCTTGCTACATTGCCCAGACTGGTCTCAAACTTGTGATCTTCCTGCCTCAGCCTGCCAAGTAGCTGTGATTACTGATGTGCACCACAACTGTCCACACTTTTAAAATGTAGGCGAAAATAGCTGTAGAGATGTTAATTTTAATAAGGTATTTTACTTTACCTGATATAGCCAAAGTACCATTTCAATGTACAATCAAAGCAAAATTTTTAATACTGTGTCTTTGAAAGCTGAGAGAGGTCTTACGATGACTGTTAATGTTTGTTCTAATAATTGTACTTCCAGCTCTTTTGTGGTCAGTTAAAAATTGAGGATCTTGATGTACAGTTTAAAAATCTTGGGCAGTTAGTAGTTAGTTCACCTTTCTCTTAAGTATTCTTTGCATTGATGTAGGACTACTGAGCATGGAAAAGAGATTAAGATACAGGTTTATGTGAAGAGTTAAAGCAAGCCCTTTATGTAAAGTAAAGCAAAACACCATTTGCTTTTGTTACTAATACAAAGAAACTTCAAATGAAGAGTTAAAGCAAGCCCTTTATGTAAAGTAAAGCAAAACACCATTTGCTTTTGTTATTAATACAAAGAAACTTCATAATTAAAGAAATCTTTTTGAAAACAAAATTATGATCCTATATATTCCTGACATGAGATGAATATTTAATTTTAGTACAGTACTCTTTATTCATCTAATATTATAGTAAAGTTAAACTTATGTACTTCCCTAGTATTCAGATAATATTTTAAATTTTCTAAAAGAATTCTCAACTTTCTTGAAAATCCTCCTCCCAAAAGCAGTGATGAGAGGGACTTTAATCCTTAACAGTTAAACTTCTAGTTCTGATTAAAACAGGTTTTCGAGTTAATTTGCTCTTCATAGGAAAACATTTAATATGTTGACTTTTTAATATGGAATGATACCTAAGGTTAAAGGGAACATAAAGTAATCTGAGAATTTTATTGAATAGTACTCAACATCATTTCTAAAAGAATTCTCAACTTTCTTGAAAATCCTCCTCCCAAAAGCAGTGATGAGAGGGACTTTAATCCTTAACAGTTAAACTTCTAGTTCTGATTAAAACAGGTTTTCAAGTTAATTTGCTCTTCATAGGAAAGCATTTAATATGTTGACTTTTTACTATGGAATGATACCTAAGGTTAAAGGGAACATAAAGTAATCTGGTTTTATGAGAATTTTATTGAATAGTACTCAATATCATTCATTTGCCGTGGTCCCATTTTTTTTTTACCTTAATCAAGAATTCGTCCATGAGGATCTTCATTTACAAGCTCTTTATTGAAGTATTAAATTTATCCCTTCTAATGAATGTGATCGTCACCTCTCCCTATTGCATTCAAGATTATGCCCCAAAGACCTAAAGACCTCCCATTAAAGCCCACCATTTAACAGTTAAGTGTCACTCTGGGGTGCAAGTCTTCTAACATATGGGCCTTTGGGGGAATAGTCCAGATGCAAATTATAGCATGAATTAACTTTCTTATGGAAATTATCTAAAATGTGGTTTTGCTTATTGAATTATGTTTTCCTGATCAACACCTAGCATTTTCATTTTTTAAAAAAGTCACTGAATTCCCTACCTAGGATAGTGCAGCCTGGCATATTTTGTTACCATAAGTGAGAGCATAAATAGCATTTGATGGGATAATATGAGCTACTGAGGCACTAAAAATACATCCTTCCCAATTATTTTGTTGGTCAGCTAGGTGGACTTTTCCTCTGAGCAATGTCATTCGACATTGGCCTTGGTCACAGGTGGGGCATCCCACCACTCATACACCCCCAGAAAGAGAATCAGGCCGATATCATAGGCCCAGTTGTAATAAGTTACTCAGCTCAGTTTTCCTTGCCATTAATGTATTCAGGATGCTGTTCACAGTGTACTTCAAGGCCTCCAGGCCTATCTACACTATGATGCTGTGGTGATAATATCTATGCACTCCAAGCGCACATCCAGTCAGCTCAAAGTAAAGTATGGAACACTTTGCAGAATCAGTGTGGCACCTGGCTGTATGCCTGAATAATAATAACTCTGACTTCCTTCCTTCTTTACAGTTTACAAGGTGCTTTTACTATGCATATGGGTAAGCATATGTTTCTGTTTCTAACAATCCTACTTTCGAATATATCACACACTGTCAGATCCTGGAATAGAGCATATAAGCCTATTTTGGAGTGGAAGACTATATCCCATTGTTGACTCCTCACCAAGTCTCTGTGAATGGGTATTAGAAAAAAAAGAATCTCTTTGTTGAGGCTTCAGAGGAGACTCATAAGTACATTTAATGAGAATTCCAAGTTTCAGAGAAGCAAAATAATTTTTCCAAGTTCGACTTCTTTTCCCCCTCTCACCCTGGAAGTCAAACTTGGATCTTGGTCCCCCAGTTTTGGTAATTTCCCTGGTATTAAGCTATACTAGTGAATGTGTTCCACAGTTAAAAAAAAAAATTCAGCCCAATTAGAAATTTGATTTTTGAATTGAATTTCACCACTTAATATTGCCAAAATTGGTCTGATGGGCAGCTGATACTGTCAGAATATCTCTAATGATACAGTAGGTGGGGAGGAGGATTCTGAAAGTGGAATGTTCTTCAAACTAGCGATGGATAAGCAAGACTGTGGTATTAGATGGTCGGTCAGAATGGAAGCATTATTTTCTCACATACTATCAGGATTGACCCTGGATTTGTTATCCATGTTGCTTTGGGTTGGAAGCCAGGAGAATTCAACATGAGTTTTGTCTAAAGTGATGGAAATGCAAATGCACCCTTTGATGTACCACAAGTGGCTAGTTTCTCATTGGTGCCTGATTGCCAAGCAGTGCTAACATTTCTCACAAACCCAAATGCAATAATCATGTGAACAAGTCAGTGCCTCTAGATGGTTTTGCAAATACAGACTAATTTGTCACTATTTGTCATCATAGTAAAACTATGATACTACT
>QZML01000381.1:342216-352341 GCA_016801275.1 Hystrix brachyura | reverse complement strand
ACTACATTTCAAACTTAGCCTACCTTGTAATTCACTTCACAGACCATCGAAGTCAGGCATTGTACGTGGAAATAACTCTGGCTGCTCTCCCCCTTCATTTGGTTCTGGACACACCAAGTGATGTCCATTTTTGCAGAAACTGTAGTAGTTATGGAAAGAGGCAAGTGGAGATTACCTGTGTTACCCAGCTGTATAGCAGAAACCCTAACAGATCAATCTACTCTGTGGGGGTAAAGTGTATCTAGCAAGATGACAAGGAGATATTAGCCTCCATGCTTGAAGACGGGAATGTGAAGATGTTTATTAAAGGACTTTCTTAAGCTGTAGTCTGTGAGTTAAATGACAGAGGAAGTAGGAGGTCATGTAAAGCAGGAAACTGGGTGTCTCCTGGACTTGTGGTTGAATCTCTGTCTTAGTGTTGGTGTGGATCAGAGTGAGACTGCCAGATCCTGAACATAATACTCCTTCCAGATTTTTTGGAGATGACCAATCGGTGTCGTCTTTGTAGTTTACACACCCACCAAAGGGTTTAACTAGAAGTTTTATCCTCCAATCTCCTTCACTCTGTTTTCCTCACTGGTATAAAAAGGATAGTCATATATCACGGTGCTGTTGCTGACAGACAGAGAAAAATGTTTATGAAATGACTTTGCGAAATGCTAGATTTATAGTGGCTGCACAATAGTGTTCATTCCTTTTTTGTTGTTGTTGTTCTTTTATGTGTTTTCATAGCACACTGTTCACCTGTTTTCTTTGACACTTGTTTCTGTCTACTGGAATTCCATTATTTACAAATGAAATTATGAGTTTCTGGATACCCAAGTCTCTGTTTCATTATTCTTTATATGTCTGCAACATAGGACTGAGCATTTAATGACTGTCTTTAGAAATAAAATAAAAGATTAATGGTCTGACTTTATATGAGTACATTTCAATATCTTAGGATGTTAAGCCCCATAAAATTTATCTGGTAATAATATTCCTTCATGAGAGAGAAAAAAACATATTAATTTTTAAAAAAAACATTATCAGGAACTATTCCATGTAAAGTTTATAAGTTATAAGCAGCAAGATATACACATCCCACAACCTTACCTCTCGGCTTCATAAGTACAATATTTAAATGTCATTGAGGACACATGAATGTTCCATTCTAAGCCTCTCCTCACTCCTACTATCCTTAGCATCACATGTTACGGCTGTATCTAGATGTCCCCCCAAAGACTCACATGGTGCTCATAGGTGGAGCTTTTCAGAGGTGGCTGAATCAAGGGTGTATGAATATGGATTAAGGATGTGTGATAGCTAAATTGGTCCTCTGATTGGTTTAGTATAGATCTCGGTGTGAATAATGGGAAGGCCCACCTGGAGAGTGAATGACACCAACAAATAGGGTTGCAGCCTGAATGGAATCAAAGGGAAAGAGAGGGTCTCTGCTTTGCTCCTTCTTGTGTACCCTGCCATGGACTGTTTCTCCTCTGTGATGCCCCTCTGCTGTACCACTGTGCCCTGGAGCCAGTCAACTATGGACTGAAACCTCTACAAACTATGAACTAAAATAAACTTTTCCTCATTTACCTGGTGGGTGTCAGGTATTATGTCCCAGCAATGAAAAATGTAACTCAGACATCACACATATCATTATCTTGCTTTTCTTTATAGTTTTGGTGCATATGTATGTAATTCCAAACAATTAATTGTTTGTTTATGCATGAATTTAGTGCTTTTTAAATGTCCAGCTGCTTTGTTCTTCTTTATATGTTTTCATTCAACATCCATCCATGTTAATAACAACAGCAGTGGCTCTTTCATTTGCACTGATTTTGTGCATTAGTCAGCTTTCTGCTACTATAAGAAAATATCTAATGTCATCAATCTGCAAAGAGAAAATGTTTATGTTGGATCGCAGTTTTAGAAGTTCTGGTTCATGACTGGGGAGACACATTCCTTTGGGGCCTCTGGTAGGAAACAATGCATAAAAACAGAGCAAAATGCTCACAACTAGCCTGGGGGATTGAAAGAGTAGAATAGGAAGGGGCTAGGAGCTCACTTTCCCCTTCAAGACCACACCCCTAATCACCTTACTTCCCCCTCCCAAGCCCCACCTTTTAAAGCCTCCTCCACCACCAATAGCACCATCCTGAGTAGGACGTCTTTGACACAATGGGATATGCAAGCTCCAAACTCAGCACAAACAAATGTACTTTTTGAAACTACGTACCTAAATGTACACACACACACACGCGCACACACACACACACACATATACCTACCCACATATATGTGCATACATATGCATTTGCCAGGTATATAATTGCATAGATACATATTACACATAGATTTGCCAGATACATGTTTACATTCATACACATTACCTTAATGTGAGCAAATCATTATTTACTTATTTCTCAATCTTTTTTACTTCTGTAGCTCGGTAGATATAAGCCAGATTACACAACTAACTGAGTTTAGTTCTTTTTAATAACTATCTTATTGGGTTGTTGTGAAGATTAAATATATTTCACAAGGCATGTAGACTTACAATAGCCATACATGTAATAAGATTCAAAAGACAGTAATTACTTGTCTTGGGTAAATCTTCACCATTCAGTGTGTTAGTAATGAAGGTAGAAGTCTAGAACACACGTCAGGAAATGCCAACTCATGGGCCACATCCAGCCCCCTTTCTCTTTAAGTAGATAAAGTTTTGTTGAAACACAGCCTTGCCCATTCATTTGTGCACTATGTATGACTGCTTTGTCCCTACCACAACAGGGCTGAATAATTGCAACTGAGATCACAATGACCCACAAAGCCCAAAACATTTCCTTTCTGTGCCTACACAGAAAAGGTGAGCTGGTCCTACTCTAGCACAGTGTCCTCAGGGACCAAGGAATGGCAAAGAGCATATCTCTGACTCAGTTCAACCTTAAGGTTGAAGGAAAGTGGAACACATAATGTTTGTCACAGGCAAAATCAGATATGGAACAGTTGCCGTAAAACTACACAATTCCATTGTTCTCATGCTATAAAAGACATGGCTCTTCTTTCAATCAGCTGCTAGCGGTCTGTAACAATACAGAGAACAGCAGAGGTTTCTGCGAAGATCTGTGAGTAAAATATGGCACCAGCTCAATGTTGCGGGAGCAGAAGGCAATCCTGGAAATCTAGAAAATTGATGGTGGAGGGCCAGGCTTAGGGCTTCTCTCTCACGGAGGAGGCTGGGCAGTGGCTGACTGAGCTCTGTGCTCCTGGCTTTCCTGGCTTGTGGCTAAGGTCGTTGTGACACGCAATGCCAAACCCACTCAGAGGGTGACGTTCCTCCCAGGTTTTGCAGACTCTACCTACGTCCACAAAGAAAATCCAGTGATTAGAAAATAGTGTGAACAATCCTAGCCAACCCTGGAGATGTGACCTGTCTCCTTTTCTTTCTTTCTTCCTTCCTTCCTTCCTTCCTTTCTTTCTTTCTATTTCTTTCTTTTTTTTATCTTTCTTTCTTTTTCCTTCCTTCCTTTCTTCTTTCCTTTCCTCTCCTCCTCCCCCTTCCTCTCTCTCTCCCTCCCCATTACTAAGCATCCATTTTTCTCTCTTACTGAAATGCCATCGCAATTTCTTTTGCAAGTCATATTCCTCCTAGACTGTATACAGTTATACTAGAGGTGTGACTATCAATGTCCATTCCACCACTTGTAAGAAACTAATAACAAAAAACCAAAAAAAGAAAGAAACTAGAATAAGTGATGGCAGCCAGGCCAGGTGGCCAGAAGCCAAGGCTATTGCATCCTGTTTAGCCATCGAAAGAGGCTTGTTCCCAGTCATCTCAGCAGCAGACAGAGTTGGGATGGATGATCGTTATCCCCTGCTTTACAGGGTCGCTGAAGGCATTCTACGCATTTCTCAGTTCCGGCCTGAATTTTCCTCGGTCATCCCTTGAAGTTTATAAACTAGTCCTCTTTCTTTCCCACCATTTCCTTTTTCCTCTCAAGTCACCTGTGTACAACCAATGATTTCTAACTGAAACACTTAGGCACCATATTCCATTTCACTCCTGATGAGACAATTCTGTGACCTCTAGGGCCAAAATTTATAGATCTGTAAAAATAAAAATTCTGCCCCTTTCAGTGATCTTCAAAGTCAGGCGGAGTGATAATGCTCCATAATTCTGCAAGATTCCATCTCTGAGGTCCCGACCCCGGGACCTCAGAATGTGGCTGTATCTGAAGACGGGGTCTTTAAAGGGGTGAGGAGGGAGAAATGCCATCGCTAAGGTTAACCCTAATCCAATAGGACTGATCTTTTTAAGAGGAGGTGCAGACACAGGCACATGCAGAGAGATGATGTGTAAAGACATGGAAAGAATTCAGTGTCCACAAGCAGAGAGGCCTCAGGAGGACCCAGCCCAGACCACACCTGAACCTCAGACCTCCAGCCTCTAAGACTATGAAGAAACGGTTATTACGTTAACCATTCTTCTAAAATATTAATAAAAGTGCTTCTGCACCACACAAAGACGATGGTTACTGTATTCACTTGGTAGGGCTTCTATAACAACATACCAGAATACCTTTCTTGTTGCTGATGATCTCATTTAGTGTAGGCCTACGCAGGAGAAAGAATGAAGATATGGACATCATATTAATGCGAATGTAATAAATTTCTAGGCTGCTAAGAACTTTATGCTCAAATGACAATCATTTTCCAGAAAGCTTGCATATGTCCAACTGTCTTAGCTATTTTTTTTTCATTGCTGAGACACAATATCCAACAGCCATAGCTTAAAGGAGGAGAGGTTTGTTTGGCGCACAGTTTCCAGTGGGTTCAGTCCAAAATTGGTGGCTGCAAAGCAGAAACTCATGATGCATGAGCATGGTGGAAGAAATCCACCCGTCCTCTGGCAGCCAGGAAGCAGAGAAAGAACAAAGGTGCCAGGGATAAGAATACACCCTTCCAAATCACACTCCCAGTGATCTGCCCCTTCTAACCAAGCCTCACCTCTAAACGTGAGACTTCTGTGGGGCATTTTAGATCTAAACCAAAATGCCATTTTGAGCCACTTTTCCGTTTTCCTAAATAATTTTATTCAAATTGCAAATTCTCTGGGAACTGGTCTGTTTTATCCTGTCTACACTAGAATACAGAACCTGAGACGTGGATTATGTGTAGAGGCTTTTATAGACAGGTGCATCCTGGGGCAGAATTTCTGGAGTTGGAACGGAGGCAGTATGTGAGATGCTGCAGCCCTGCTCCAACTATTGCTTCACCACAAACCCTGACAATAAGTAATAGATCAGTCATTTCACTGATAATCTGTTGAGTACAAACACAGACAGGTAGAGGGAAGAACCTGTGGATGATTACATGGTAGAGGGACAAGGGGAAGGAAGGTATCGCTGAGTTCTCTGATGTTTTCTGTCTTTCACTGGTGAAAATTTATTTCATGGTATAGAATTTACTTTTTTTTTTCTTTTGAGAATTCACTTTATCAGCAGCCACTTTGATTGCTGTAGAAGCCAGAAGGATCTGAAGATTTTTGGAATGAAAACTTCAGCTCTACATCCCACTTGGACACCACTGTGAGGGAAGTAGAATAAGAAGCTGATGGTGGCAGATGCTAGTGGTATCCTAAAAACCCAGAGGCATGCAGGTTTGAGTGTTAAATAACACTCAAACTTGAAGACCCAAGAACCATTTATAGGTTAGTTTCAATGGAAAGATTATGTAGTAAAGTTTCAGAGTCCAGGCTTAGAAAGGTTGTCCATTACTGTAGACCTTGTCCCACTACCCAGAAACTCAGCATAGGTTAGTCTTCCCCCAGGTGCAGGGCTTGGTTGGCGGCTTTGCGAACAGAGAGAAGAGACGCAAGGAGTTGTAGAATACACAGCTCTCTCTTTCTGCAAAATGAAGTAAGCTTGGTGATGATAAAGCTTCTTATAGCACATTGTGCTTTTCATAGAGGAGTTGTGCAAGAAGAATTCCATGACTTTCGCGTGTACTAACAGGAGTACAAGGGCTTCCCTGGTGTATATTCCTTCCAAAGTGTATGAAATCGGTCCCAGGCTCGCCGCCTTCTCTAAAAGAGTTTTAATGACCCTAGAGAGTTTAAAGAAGACTAGAAAAGATGTTCAAGGGGATAAATTAGAAGCACAGATAGATTAAAGACCTGGGGCCGTTTAGCACAAATTAAACAATGACTGTACAGGAGAGATTTTTCAACTCAAGATAATTTAAACATGGAAATGTACCTTCCTCTTTTCCTCCTAATCACAGCAAAAATGACCAAAGAAAATATGATGAAGGGAAATTTTAGTTCTAGAAAAAGGGGACTGTGCTTCTCACGTGCAAACTGTAAGGTAAAGGAGAAGACAGGCGCCATCCAACTGCAGTTCACATGGGAAGGGAAAACTCACCCTAGACCTACTACTGTCCCTTCTAATGCCTGGTGCAAGAGACAGGACTGGGTCCAGATGAGGATGACAATTATCAGCAGGGAAGAAAAAGCTGTCCACCTAGGAGCAATCTGTGAGATAAGCAAGGGAAGGCATGCCAGGGTTGTCCTGAGACACATGCCCACCTGGTGTACATGGTCACCAGGCCAAGCCTGCTTCTTGGGAAGCTGTGATGACAGGGGAAGTAGATGCCTAGTATTGCCTCCAACATCAATGCCGTAGAAACGGTTCTCCGCCAGAGTGAGGCCAACATCTACAGAAGATACAGAAGTCCAGGTCCTCCTCTTCCTTCCTCAGAGGCCACGGTATTGTCCAAAGTAAAGAGCAGACACGCAGGACACCCAGCTTGTCTTTTGTTTCTTTTTCTTTCTTTATACACTAAACTACTCGACCAGAGAGCCAAGGAAGAGCGCCAATCCTAAACCAGAAAAAGACAAGACCGAACATTAGCCTCCTTCCACAGTGCTGAGCAGAAAAAGAAAAAAAAAAAAACCCAAAAAACATGACTGTGTGATGCTTTTTGAGATCCATTAGAAATTCTCTCAAGGGTTGATTGAAAGGATTGAAAGGACTATTAAATGAAAGCAGTCGAGGAACGAGAATGATTGAACACATGTGAGCTGAGTTGGAAATGGATTCTGAATATTTAAAGTCACAATTGGAGCAGGAAAGTGTCCGCTGGGTAACTCCGGACAAGAGCATCAGGAGATGAAACTAGAACACCTTATAATTCAGACTTTTAAAAAGTTAAGAGATGAAAGTGATGAGGAGAAAGACAAGGGAGGCTCACTTATGACAGGACAAAAGAAAGTCACTTTAGAAAACAGCAGAACCAAAATTTTCCCGAAAAGGAACTTTCAGAATGTAGGATTAGCCCGGAAAAATTAAAGACACCCATGTACCTTGATGATATTTTGGAAAATCAACACTAAAAAAAAATCCAAACCCCTCTGGAAGTTTGAAAACATTACCTAAAATTGTATAAAGGACAAAAAATAATCAAATTGCTTCTTTTTGGCGTACATTCCAAAATGCGGTAATATATAAATAAAATTAGGAGAACCAAGGATTATAAGATTCAATATTCATTTAAGATACTAATTTATAATTTTGGAAGCTGGGAAGCAGGCGGGCATACTGTCATTCACTAAATAGAACAAAGCTGAGTGTGTTAGCCTGAAGCATGCACTGAGACAATTTGAAAGGGCTCAGAATTTAAACACAAAGTTATTGTGAATACAAAGTTGGTAAAACTCTGAATACAAAGTTGGTAAATATCTGAATCACTGGGTCCCCCCAACCCCTGCCCTTGATACTTGGAAAAATCCAATGACCTTCCTCTCTGGAGATGCTGCAAAGTTTACCCTAAAAAACTGTGAGCCCAATAAGTACACATCCATGAGATTGCTTGAAGTGCTCCCAAATTTTACCAGTTGCTTTTCCTTTATTTGATTCTTTTTTTCTTTTTGTGTTTATTCTGTGTAATTTTTTATTGCTATACCAAATACATGCTTCGCTCTACATTTTTTCTTCAGTACTCCCAATCAACTATTAATTGTATCGAGGGTATTTTCACCTCAATTATTGTGGTTTTCATTTCTACAGTTTTACCAAGTCATTTTCATACCTTCTAAGTCTACATTTTAAACATAGAGAATATAGTTGTAGTGACATTTTTAATTTTTTGTGCAAATTGTAATTTGTGTTGGTTAGTTTCTGTGGGTTAGCATCTACCATATGATGATTCTAGGATTTTGTTTCTTTTTGCTTCTTTCTGGAAAATTTCTTATAATCTATTTTGTATATGAATGTGGACAAAAGATAAACAGAGTGATTTAAAAACTGTCATTGCCACCATCATCTATTCACACAACTTTATTTTAGCCATCAGTTTTAAAACAATCCTCTCAATAACATAAGTAATTATTTAAAAGTATTTGGTCCTGTAACTTACATTTCATTTGCTAGGAAATACCCACCCATGCCTGCTTTTCATATACCCCCAAAGGCATTTAATAACTCAAAAAAGTTAATTTAAATTTTAATTCTTAGCACAATTATTTCTTTGAGGGAGAATTATTTATTTGGATTCAAACTGCTGACTCCGTCCATCCATTCTCTCTGGTGATAAGTAAACATCTTTGACATTTAACATCTTGGAAGCTTTATTTGACTCGCAATACAACACTACTAAAATTAAATAATTTGAGGCTAGGGTGGTGATTGTTAAAAATAAATTTAATTTAATCTTGAAATAAAGAACAGCTGAACGTAGTAATTGGAGATTATTAGAATTTAAAAGGACAGACGGTGTGTATTTAAATTAAGCAGAGGGTATTACAAGAAGTATTAAAAGTCTTTTATAGGCTCCAAGAGGAAAATCTAATACAGAAATTGTCTTTTTTGTTTGGTTGTATGTTTGACAATGACTATTCCATTTCTTTCAATAGACCCTAGAAAAGCATCCTACTTTAAAGCAAAGTGTGTATGTGAAGCTGTATTGTTTTATTCATTCTCCTCCCGGCTCTTGCATTCTCTGGTGATTTATTTCTCTGAGCTCCTTAGTAACTGTGCGGCGATTTGTGTATAGGGAACAAAAACCTGAAGGTACCGCTTTTCATGTCCCGGAAATATTCCCCATCCTTCTCTTCCCGCCCAATGCGGTCCCCGGCACTTGTGTGTTCTGGAAGCTGTTTTTGTCCCCTTTGAATCTTTTGCCATCCTTCCTAAGCAATCTCCACTTCCCTGATCATTTTCTCCCCCTGCTTACTTTATTTTTCTCTTCCTTCTCTGGTAGTACCGACAATTTTGATTTATAACCTATCTTGCCTGACCTTCTCTTTACCTTGAACTCGTAATGTATTTTCTTTCCCACTCATATTACCCATATCTGTGCTCAGGGCTTATTTATTTCTCACTGCTGAAAACAGCCATCAAGTCCTTTGTAATTTAGCCTTCCAGAGTTTTTACTCTCTTTACCACGTCTCTCTTTCTTTTTCCTGTTTCCTATTTTGTCCTGAAGACTAAATGGTGCTCCCGGCTTCCTGAAAGCCAGCCCCATCCAGCCGCTCCCTGCAACCCATTCAGATCTGCCTCTGTGATCAAAGTGTCCATTTAGGGATTCTCCTTCGTTGCCTTTCCAACCCTAATTAAGTCTGCATTGCCAGTTTTCCTGTTTGGTGTTATCTCCCTTGACCGATTTTTGATTCCAAGGGCTCCATATGGAGCTGTACACTTGGACTTTGTGGGAGAAATGGAGAAATTAATGTACACAGCCTTGAAACTCTGGATGTCAACATGCAAAACGTGTTTCTGAATAAAATGAGACAGTCCCCCTTGTGACCCCACACTTTCTTTGCCTGCAAATTCTCTGAAGATTTGAAATAGAGATTCCATTTTCTTTGCTTTAGTAGTTCTCTAAAGTGGCAATAATAAAAAGCCCTTATCCTCTCATAAAGATTTTTTTTTTAATTTTTTTTATTTTTACCAAGAACATGTATTGGTACATTGTATGCACAATGATCACAATCAACATGGTTATTTTGTACCTGTACATGATGTATCTTGGCTTTCCCCCCTCTTCCCCTCCCCTCCCTTTCATTAACCCACCCCTCTCTATTTGCAACAAGTTTATTTACATTTTTCCATTTTTTCCCTTTCATCTTACTTTTCTTTTAAC
>QZML01000381.1:328681-340329 GCA_016801275.1 Hystrix brachyura | reverse complement strand
AAAAAATAATTTTAAATTTACAGGCAGCGCGCATCTCCCTTATCTGAAGGTTCCTGCTGGAAGAAAAGACAAATGGTTAAAAATGCCTTAGAAACCATTCAGGGTGAAACGCTGATTTTCTATTTCAATAAGAGGAAAGATTTTAGTGAGAAAGAAGGATTTCATAAGGCAGGAGTCTCGCTACTTATATGGCAATCTGAGAGTATCGAGTCTGATTTTTGCTTTTTATCTTTTCATTTCCTCACCTCCTGTCTTTATTCCATGTCACCGAGTTATTAGGGCAATCAGTCTTTGCCCCTGGAGACTGGGCAGTCTAGATTTTGCAAAATGTCTTTCCTGTTGTGTTTTTCATCTTTTTGTTTGTACTTATCTGTTTGTTTTTTTGTGGTAGCAGAGACCATGCCCAGGACTTCAAGCGTGGCCATCACCAAGTACTTTTCCACTGAGCTACGTCCCTAACTAAACCTGTTGTGATTTTTAAGAGGAATCCCTCTCAGCAGAGTAAATATGACATCTCTTCCCAGCAACAGATATGTCAGATCCCGCCCAGGTCAAACTCCAGGGAGGCTACTTAAGCAGATACTACTTGAGCCTCCAGCAGAAATTAAGAGACACATGTAAGATTCTGCTCATCTCCTTCACCTGATTTAAAACCGGCAGTCCAGGGAAATTCTACAGCCGTGTGACAGCTGGGTTTCAGAAAAAGTCACCAGCAAAAGCTTCCGATTTGTTCGTAATGATTACTCTCCTCATCTCAAGCCCGCTCTTCTGTCAGAGCTTTGTAAATACCATCTGGAAGCCGCACACTGTCCTGCTACGGAATTCAAGAGCCAGGCAGATTGGCACACAAATCCCTCCAGGTGAGAGCTCAGCCTCAGGAGCTAAAGTCCCTAAAGTCTTCATTTCAGCTTCCTTTTCCATCAGACAGTGAAAGTTATGAGAACTGCTTTTTATAGTGTATGTGAGGATTAAACATTATGAAAATTAAACGCAGGTACGAATCTTCACACGGTCCTTCACCCGTATTAAATTCTCAGTAACTGCTTGCTGTTGCCTTTTACTCTTCCCATTACACAGATGAAGGGACTGAGCGTCACAGAGCTTAACTGTCCGGAATAAGGTCTCCCAGTTCCAACTGCAGGTAAGAACATCATTTCCATAATATCCTGCTGCCTCCTGGTGGACAAGCCCAAAAGAAAACATGAGCCACAATGCTGTACGGTTGCAGACTTGTTTCAAGTTAAGGAATCCTGAGATGTTTTAAAAAAAAAAAAAAAATCCAAGCTGAAAATAGAGTGTGGAATTTCTTTTTTCTTTTTTTTCTTTCTTTCTTTCTTTTTTTTTTTTTTTAAGTGTGGCGTTTCTAATATGCTGCATCCTTACCACCATCTCACCTACCGCAAACGTGGCTGAGGTGAAGGGCTGTTTTCCAATTGGCAGATGCAACAAATAAATTACAAATTTTAAAAATGCAAATGGATTGAAATAAAAACTTAAACTTCATTGCTGAGATTTAATTCACTCTAAATGCTCATGTTTGGACTTGATCCCAGAAAGAACAATTTGTACAAATATCGGGTGATGTTACTTTTTACATTTTGGGACTTGCTGTGAAATGTAGCAGGGCATTTGGGCTCCACCGTTGGGACCCCCGCCCCCTGTCCCCGCCCCCTCCGTCCCCGCACCCTTCAGTGAGTTCTTTGGTATAGAGGAAGAGGAATTATGGATGTTTGCATGTTGCTATGGGCACCAAGCTCAGGGACTCGATAGAAATAAGGGACTTCTATCTTTGTGGGTCTGCTGCTGTGATCAAAGTTTGTGTTGAATGCTGGGGGTTAACCAGAAAGACCATCCAATGCTGCTTTGTAGAGACTGCCATGTCCTGGGGCCTATCAATACCTTATTGGTGTTACGTCCATCCTCATGAACCAGAACAAGAGGTATGGCCCATCAAGAAAAGGACCACAGACTTTCCGATTCATTCTGGCAGTTCCCACAGACGCATGGGATGCATGGGGATCCAGAGACGTTGCTGGTGTTTTCTCCCTCCCTGGATATCTGAGGAGCTAGTATTGGACCTGAAAGCCACCCTCCGTTATCATGGTGATGGTGTGGGGACAAACAGGTCTTCTAGTGACCGAAAGTCAATGTCTAGGAAATAAAAATGAGCTCTTATGATGGGAGAAACTTCCTGTTGAGGGTTCAATTTTGGCTGGTCCCCGTAAATTATATGTGGAAGTCCTAACCTTGAAATGTGACCACATTTGGAGACAGAGTCTTTAAAGAGGAAATTAAGGCAAAATGAGATCCCTCGGGTGGCCCTGAACCAACAGAACTGGGGTCCTTATAAGAGGAGGGAGTGAGGACAGAGATGCACACACAGAGGGATGACAGTGTGAGGACACAGGAGAAGACTGTCCCTAAGCCCAGAAGAGAGAACTCAGGAGGAACCAGTCCTACTCGCACCTGGCCTCAGGCCTCCAGCCTCCAGGACTCGGGGACAATAAATGTCTGTTGATTGAGCAGTTCGGGGTGTGCAGTGTTTTGTTACACTGGTCCTGGCAGACTAATAAGACTCCTTAGAAAGCAACTTTCTAAACATAAAATGGTTTTGCATTTGAACCATCATTTGGAGGCCAATCAACACAGCAGAGACTTTGCAGGTAGCTCACTGGCCCAAAGGAGACATAGTCTAAAATCTATCACTTAAGAAGCTGGGCAAGATATAGGGACAGAAAAATGTAGATTCATAAATTTTGCATCATCTTGTCCTTTTTCTCAGGCCTCTGGTGTCTAAGGGTCTTTTCAATATAAAGGCTGGAGTTGTTTCTCTGACTCTGGTTTAGGATCCACATTTGAACAACACAGTTCTAAATTAGCTCATCGGGAAACGCCATAAAAGCCTGAGGAATCCCCAACAAGCTTCCTGGTAGACAGCACTATGGATTTGAGTTTCCAGCAGACAGAATGTCCGTCCTGTGGAAGCTTGGTGGTAGACATCACCTCTTGCAACAACCTGAGGTCTGGAGAGCGCAAGCAGGAACCTGAATAGTAATTCATGGACCTGGCGCTTTGCCCAGGCAGGCAAATCCAGATGCTCCTGGGAATCCATCTGATCAGAGGCCTGAATCTGGGTCCCAACTATGGATTCCTTCGCCACACCCACCTTCAGGAGCATGAGAAACGTCTATAAAGGTGGAAATGGAAGGTTATTCACAATTTGGCCAAATTTAGAAGGTATCTAGTCCACCCACCTTGGAGCACACAGAAGTAGTTTAATTCTTGAGAGGGGGAAAACAAGAGCCAGGAAATACGCATGTGTAGATTTAGCCAGGCTTTGGCCCATCAGAAGGCCCATTAAAAATGTTGCAAGTCTGGTTCTGTTAAAAATCCCCTAGTGCCAGGGCTGGGGGTGACAGTGCTACTCTTAGCATGAAGAAGCAGGAGAAATCTTCATTTTAAAGGCTCCCTTTCAACTTCTCAGTTTTAGGGAGACATTGCATCCTTTCCCTCACATTGTTAACTCAGGCCTGTGGTGTAGCCGGGACTCAGGGGGTCTCTGTGAGCTATGCTGAGATTCTTAGGGCAGCTCCTAGGTCAGAACTTGCTTCATACCAGCGTGAGACTCCCATCCCCACCACACTGGGCCACTCAGAAATACCCCTTAGGTCGAGCCCCGTAGCTCCCTAAGAGTCAACCACTAAATGTTTTTCAATCCCAGGCACACTGGCCAGAAGAACGTGTTGTGGGTGATGGCCAGACGCCATCGCTTTGCCTCGGGAGATCGCAATTGCTTAGCATTCTAACTCTTCGCTGTCAAGTTAGAAGGGCTCATTTTGTGACACTAATGGCAGCCCTGAGTTCACAGTGAAATAACACATTCCCCCCAAAAGACAGAGGAGGTTGACTCCATAATAGCGGCTCTTAGGTGCACTGGCTTGTGAAGAGAGACAGGAAATCAAACAGAGATTACCGAGATTGCTTTTGGGGTGGTGGACCTATAATTAGGTCCAGGGAAGAAGCCCTGCCCATCTTTTGCGTCTGAAAGGAGCGTCCAAGTACTTGAAGGGAAAGCTCCCCGCCCTCCTTCCCTCACTGGCTAGCAAAGCATTGGCGAGGTTTTGCAAAAAGGCCTCACAGTCAGATGGCTCAAATGTCTTTTTGCTTGTGCCAGGAACAAGCATCAGTTGAAAATCCACAAGTACTGTTGCAGGAATGTAGAGGGAGGATGAGGAAAGAAAGGGAGAGATACAGGAGTCGAATGTTACCAATGGGATCATCAACATGTTTATGTTTTCCGTGATTGTGGAAAACTGAGATTATGGGAGGAGATAAATTACCATTCATCCTTCAGTGAAATTCGAAACATTTGCAGAAATGCGTACTTAATTAAAAAAAAAAAAGTCTAGACAGTGAATGTGCTTCCTCTCTAAATTCCAACATCTAAATCTGTTCATTTTAAATTTTGCTCTATTTGTATCTAGATCTGACTATTTGTCCCCAGGCAGATAGCAAGTGAAAATAGATAAAAATAAGTACATCTTTGAGGGAATTTGTTTGGTTTTTAATATTTTCTTAGACACTGCTGTGTTATTTCTTGTGACTGACTTAGGGGGACAACACATATGCCTTTATTAATTATTTAAAGATCTATCTAAGATTCATGCAAAAGATAAAATATGCAAGAGAAAACAAGATATAAACTTGCTTTGAATCACAGGAAGTCTATAACTCAATTCACTCATTGAAGTCTTTTAAGAGGATGCATAAGCTTTGTTGATACATTGCAATTAAACTCTTTCACTGATTCTACAATTCTTTCCACTATGGAATCTCTAATGTTTTCTTAATTGATGAATCTTGTATTTGTCTAATATACATGTGAATGATTTTTTATTTATATTTGAACTGCCACCAAGCAAGTTGGGATGTTTATTTCCTTAAGTGGAAGTCTAGCTTTCTGTTACAAGAAAATGAAGTGGTTTTGTTGGAAGCAAAACTACAGGTAGAGTCGAATTGCTTAGACTTTACCCTGTCTTTAGCTAAGGCAGGATAAAAGTAGTCACAAATTCTTTCTACTTTGTTCTACCAAGTGAACTCTGTTTCCTTCCCTATGACACTGGGGCTGGAGTCCTGATTTAATTTCACCAATGAGATGCAGCAATGTAACACCATGAAATTTCCAAGCCTGCACTTCAACAATCCCTGTAATACAGACCATGGCGGTACGCATGCGTAGGCCCAGCTGCTGGAGAGGATTTCTTGGGCCCAAAAGTTCAACACCAGACTGTGCAACATAGCAGGACACTGTCTCTTAAAAGAAAAACAAGCAACCCCCCCTCCCCCACTGCAATTTCTACTTTCTCCGTTTGAACCCTGTTGTTATGTGAATAAGACCGTCCATCTAGCATCTTAAAGCAGCTGGGACCAGATAGACCCCAGACTCTTCTCTCAGGGCTGTCTCATCTGCTCTAGTTGAAGCCCCAAACATATGTGGGTGCCCAGAGATAACACACACTATAGACCATAGAGTTGCTCTATCCCGGCTGAACCCTGCCCAATTTATCTACTGACAGTATTGTGACCAAATAAGCAACTACTACTAAAAATTTAAGCCACTACGTTTTGAGTATGCTAATATACAGCAACCAATAGCTAAGATAATATCTTCTAGCAAATGTAACAGAGGAATTCATTACGAAATATGTGTAAACGCTAAGGCTACGCTGAAGTCTAATGCAGAATTTGGGGTTATGGGAGTGTTAGTTGGCTTTTTATTGCTCTGTCAAAACACTTGACATAAATTGAACAATTTAAAGAATGAAAAGTGTATTAGAGAAAGGCGGGGGAGAGAAAGGAAGAATAAAACGAAGAAGAGGAAGAGGAGGAGGAGGAGAAAGAGGAGGAGGGGAAAAGTGTATTAGAGAAAGGCGGGGGAGAGAAAGGAAGAATAAAATGAAGAAGAGGAAGAGAAGGAGGAGGATGAGAAAGAGGAGGAGGGGGAAAAAGAGGAAGAAGAGGAAGAAAAAGGAGGAGGAGGAGGAGGAGCTGGGGACCAAATATCCCCTCCAAAAACACATCACAAAGATTCAGCTTCCTCCCATTAGTCACATTAAGCCATTAAAACACAGCCTTTGGGTAGCATTCAAACAGTAACAATGTGGCAATCTTTACTCTGAGTCAGAGGAAGAAAAAGTACACAATTGTATTTTTTTTATTATGTTTGTATACAATCAGAGAAGCAAACCAGTTCATCAAACATATTTTTCTTCTAGTGACAAATTTTAAGGTTTGTTTCATGAAGTGGCTATACAGCGATCATGTTAGAGAAACTATAAAAATTGTCTTTACGTGCCTGATTGTGAAGTGATTCTCAAATGGTAGTCAGAGAGAGGTAGTCTAATGTGAGTGGGGGACTGCTGGAGAAATATTTTGGAAAAGAAGCCAAAGAGAATTGAGAAGGGGAGGAGGGAGGGAGAAGGGAGAGGGAAAGAAAAAATGACCAAGGCACAATATGTATACTCCCCGATTCCCCAAGCTGAATGTGATCATTATACAATAAAAAATGAAGAAAAATAAATAAGTAAAGAAGAACTAAAAGAAAACCTAAAGATCATGTATGACTAATGTACCACTTCAGTTATCTTACTCAGTGTATCTTTCATTCCCATCTTTTCTGTGTGAACATAATGAGAAAATCAGCAACACAGAGTTTGTCCATAAATGCTTATAATAGTTTTGCTGAGAGTGATGGAGTTGGTGCTATATGATTGAAAGTATCCTGATTTATGTTTGTCAACAGGGAAAGTTATTCCTAGCTTTGTACTCATGTACACTTCAAGATTATTTACTGAGGCATGCAATTTGTAGCTCTCTATTGGGCACATTATGATAATTTAATACTTGTATATAATGTGATGATCAAATCAGGGTAATAAGGATCCCCACGTCTTCAAACATTAATCACTTTTATGTGTTGGGAGGCTTATAATATTTTTTTTCTAGCTATTTTGAAATATATCATGGATTGCTGTAAGCAGTAGTCACCCTCCAGGGCTAGTGAAAATCAGAACTGTAGTGTTCTCTCTAACTGCATTTTTGTGCCCCTTATATAATCTCATACCATCTCCCCTGCCCACTCCTCTTCACATTTCTAGCCATCACTATTCTCTTTTTGTTTGTTTGTTTGTTTGTTGTGCCAGGGATTGAACTCAGGGCCTTGTGCTTGCTGGGCAAGCTCTCTAACCACTAGGCTGAATCCTCAGCCCCTTCTGTCTTGTTCTACAAATTTGGCTTTTTCGTTTCCACAGATGAGTAAGATCAGTGATAACTTATTTCTGTGTGGTTGGTTTATTGCACATAAGACGAGGACCTCTAGTTCTATGCATGTTGCTTCCAATGACAAGTTTCCATTCTTCTTATGGCTGAATAATATTCTAACATATATATGCACCATATTTTCCTTATCCCCATTCATGTTGTGTGATTACATATCTTAGCCATTGAGAATAGTGCTCCAATAAACACAGAAGTCATTTTCCAACTTGGGACACACGCACACTCATGCACGCACACATTTATTGAGATATATCTCATAAAACATTGTGAGAGTGTGTGCAATTATTCACTTGCAACATTGTCTTTCTGTGACTTACAGCAAGAAGATACTCTTGGCTTACAGAACGTTGGGTAGGAGTAAGTCACTGATTGTTTCTTGGCCTGAGCATAACGGCATATCACTTGGGCAGCTCCAGTTCTGAACATCTCTGTGTCCTTGGGGACCTGCCCGGCTGAATTAGACAAGTGCTGTACCTTCAGCTGTAGGCACTTGTGTTGCAATAACCAGTGACAAGTTTCTGCTCTAAAGCGAGCTCTGCGTATCTGCTTAATTGTCACAGACCTTCTCTGGCTGACAATTACTTGGCACCAATTTCAGACGTCGCTTGAGGTGGAGAGAGCGCATTAGCGTCCTCCCTCCTCAGCTTTCCCCGAAGCAGACCCCTTTCGAAGGTGAAGAGTCTGCAGCATCTCAGCGGGAGGAAGAGTCTGCAGTGTCTCAGCGGGAGCTAGGAGAAAGCTCCTCACCACCGGATTCCGAGTTCATCTCTGTCGCTTGCTCTAGCCAGTGGATGCCCACACTCTAGACGTTCTGAACGACCGTATGCTTTTGCTTTTCCTGGGGAAGTTTATCCGGGTCCTGCAGGCATGCCTGAGCTCGGAAGTTAGAAGATAAGTAATGTATGGTCCAGTTATCTCACTGGACAGCCGGACAACTGCCTGCCCTATGAGGGGAGTCAGCAGGGAACCAAAGATCTACCCAGCTGGACGCAGCCTAAATGGCTAACTGGCTGTTGTATGAATTAAAGCCGTGCACTTAATTTTAAGTCACTGAGGTTAGGTTAGGGGTGTTTACTAACAGCACTGGAACGCTAGATAACTGCTCTGTCCTAAACCTTGAAATCACCCCACTAGGACACAGAGGAGTCTATGGGTGCTATTGTTTCGTAGTACTAAAGATCGAACTCACAGGCATTTGAGCATTGAACTACATACCCAGCTGTTTTGTATGCTGGTTCTTTTTATTTTTTTTAAATTTTTGAGGCAGGGTCTCTTTAAATTTCACAGGCTGGCATCAAACATGGCAATCTTCCTGCCTCGACCTCCCTCAGCCCTGGGATTACAGGAGTGTACCACCGTGCCTGACATGGATGCTACTTTTGCCATAGTACAAAGTGTGCAATAATTCATCCTTGGGTTAAATTAGTAAATTGGGGTTATAATAAGGTAGTAATCAAATATGCACGTATTATGTTAATATAACCGGCACTAAGTTCAATCATGCCATGTATCCAATACTGTGTCTCAAAGGCGAGAAGTTGGTTTGTGAGTAATGACTCGGTAACCGGAGCCCGTATTAATTCATCCTGGTACAACAGGGAAACAAATAATAGCAGGAAAATCTTTCCAAAATTTGTCAAGTATTCTCAATAATGTCAGGAAGTTGGTTGAATCATCGGCACGGATGGTGCACCTGCGATTGTGGAATTTACATTCTCGCTGGAGAGCTGAAGAGATACAATGGGCACTGGCCACAGATGCGGATGGAAGCGTAATACACGTACTCTGGGTGCCAAAACGCCCCGGGGTAAAATCCTAGCCGGCTAGCTTACCACTGGGGAATACGAAGATAACATCCTTAAATTCTGTAATCATTGGCTTTCTTATAAAAAACGAAGCTATTGGTATTACTTCCACCCTCGTGTTACTTGGAGAATTAAATCCAATATTATATTCAGAATAGTTAGTGGAACACCTGGCAGATATTTAACTGTTCAATAAATTATAGTTATTATTATTAAGACTGCTTACTCTCTCAGAGCCCTGGAAATCTGGGAGCAGCAGTTTATTGAGAATAAAATTAGTGTAGAATTTTGATGAGCCGTACAGAAAAGTAATGAATGACTGTGTTTATGACAAAGTTGCTTCTTTTGAACATAAGGCAGATTTTTAAAAATTTCATCCCGAGAGTCCCAGACCCAAGAGATTAAGAGGAGGAAGGATAGCTATCTCTCATTCAAACAAGGACGTGAACCTATCTGGGAACAAAAAGATCATTTGAGCAGTTTTTAGGTGGGTTGATTAAACACACAAATTATAATGGATGGTGTAAACAAAGTTGCTGATGTTTCCAAAATCATTAACAATTTTTGGAGCATTTGAAGACTTTAAGAAGTGTTACATGACCAACATTTGTGCTTTTCAAATTTCAGTGGCAGCCATAAAAATCATTAGACGTGAGGAGAATGCAGGCAATGTAGAAGAGTGAAAAGGAGAAAAAAATAATAGAAATCTCTCCTTTCAGGGCGTGTTTTGGTTTGTTTTTCCTTGTTTTTCTTTTCTTCTTGACATTTAAAGGAGAGCCATAAACTAAGTTGAAAATTATTTCACAGAGACTCAAACCTTTTTTTTTTCCTGAGAGGAAAATAAGGTGTTATTCCATTGTCTGAGACAGGGGATGTTGAACAATGAAACCTAAACAAAACACTTCAGCGAAATACCAAAGTTATTGTTTGCACCCTCACAATTGCTATAATAGACCTCGACATTTTTGAATTCTTGTACTGAAAGGTGAGAAGAAAATGTGCACAATCATCTGACATAAACAAGATTGTATTAAACGGCTCTAGATTAGTGGGTTGAAAACATGTTGATGAAATAAAATGAACACAGTACCTTGAATAAAAAGGAACGTTCTCTGTTCTCTGTCTCTTAAAATAAAGCGCGCCCTCTGAGATTTGCTTTGGTTTTGAGTTTGTGAGCTCTGTAGTCTATCTTCTTCCTTCTTTAGTATATTTGAATATTATGTCAAATGTTGCAGGCATGCATAATCAATAAATCACTGGGGTAGGAGATTCCTGATAGGTGACCCTGTACTAGATCCCTCAAAGTTGTGTCCAGAGCCCCCATAGATTATAGATTCCAGCAGGAAGTTGGATGCAACACAAAATATCCTTAGCAAAGAAGGCAGTAGAAAAGCTGAGAAAGTGATTGTGTTTTAGGAATTGGAGGCTACCTTAGTGAGTCCTGAATTGTGGCAGATACCCAGAGGTGCAGTGCGTCCCACTGCATCTTACCACGGATTGACGTAAGCACCACTCATTTGATGTCTCCACCCCACCGTGCTCTACACTAGCCAGCTCTAGGTGTGCACACGTGCTTAAGTGGTCCTGGGCCTCATAATGTACATCCTAAGACACGCAAAGCCAAGCACACCTTCACGTAGATAAAGGAAATCGCTAGTGAACCATTTCTCTGACCCAGGACTAAGCCCTATTAAGGGAAGGGACACCCATTGATCATCTCCATCATAGTGCCTTGCAGGGGTAAAAAAAACAAGTGAAGATAATTCCACAGTGCATGTGCCAAAGACATGAATTTCCCTTTGGAGTCTCCTTACAGTTCATTCCCACAGATACAACAGAATGTAACAGGGCGATGAATCAGAGCCTGGCAGACTCATAAGTCTTTCTCCAGATGTATGGCTGGTGGTGTGCCAGGCGACAGATAATTCCTCTTGATATCATTCCCTTAACTCAGATTTACAAAGAGGTATTACAAACACAGAGGAAAGACTCTTAAATACACCAGCTTTCAAAGTTAGCACCCATAATCACTGCATTTTTTTCCCCTAGTCAATATCCCTTTTTCACCCCAGTGTAAATTTAGCACAGGATTAAGTCTCTCTTTGCTAGGAACATGTCACAATTTTGGCACTTCCTAATCAGTGTCCATCTAACGAATTTAAATTCCATCTTTTTTTCCTACTTCAACCAGGTAGATGACTGGCATGCTACACAAATATATACAGTAAGTCCCTGACTTACGAATGAGTTCTACTCTGGGAGAATTGTTCGTAAGTCGGATTTGCCACAGAAAAGAGTTTAGTGGGAAGGGAAGTGAGGACTTGTATTAGTTACTTGTCTAGAGTCAATGGTTTGCATCAGATTTAATACAGGACATTTACAAGTTACAGCAGTCACACGTGCAAGCCAAATGCAGGAAAAGTGCAGAACTTCTCTCTATGCCCTGGAGACCTGAAAGATCCAATCAAGGCCTGGGAGCCCAGACCTGAAAGATCCAATCAAGGC
>QZML01000381.1:312119-328298 GCA_016801275.1 Hystrix brachyura | reverse complement strand
AAGGCCCCGAGCTCCTTCTGCAATGAGAACAGCTGAGTCCCCTTCAGGAGAACCAGCCGCAGCAGAGCTTCTCCTGGGAAACAGCCGGCCGCTATCTTCTGCTCCTGTTCTCCTTTATGTTGCATCAGCAACAATCCTCAGGTGGATCCTCTATGCCCAGAACCACATCAGCTCAGTCCAGCTGGGTGTTCCTGCTCAAGGTGACCACAGTAAGCCCAGCACAGGTCACATGCCACCAAGTCACAAGCCACGTCTGGATCCTATTCCCAGCACCACACCACACCCCAAACCTCAGAGTTGCGTCATTTAGATTCTCCAAGAGACTTTCAAGTCTCTTTCTTTGCCCACAGTTTGAAAATCATCAAGATTAAATAGAAACTATTTGGGGGAGACTCTCCTCCACCAGTTGGGGTGATCAGCAGGTGGAGGTAATTGATCTAGAAATGACAAGAAGGAATCTGGCTGTCGAAATATTGGACAGTCAATTGAGAAAAATGTGCTTCTCCTCTTGGATTCCAGAGCGCCTACCTGGATGCTGTGGGCCCAAGTCTTCTCAGGAGATGAAAAACAAAAATTCTAAATAGGGAATTTTAATTATACGAATTTATTGTACTCTACCCAAAGTGCTTGGGACCAGAAGGCATCAAATTGTGGATTTTGTAATATTTGATTGTACCTAATGAGCTGTCTTCGGGGTGGGACCCAAGTCTAAAGGTAAAATGCATATCTGTGTCATATACACTTCAGACACATGTAATTTTATGCACTCTTTTTAGCGTGCCTGTCTTGGCTGCAAATGTTCAATTTAGGGTATCATCTGGGGGTCACCCTGTAATACTGCTATCGGAAAGAATATGAGTAATTCAATCGCAATTTATCTTCAGATAATTATCCTAAAATACTGAAATTACACTTTATGGGTCATACCTTCTACAGCCGTACAAGTATAAGTAGGAAATATTACAAGTATAACCTAGGAAATATCCAGTAAATGTTAGCTGTTATCCACATTCTTGGCCTTTTATTGTTATTATTATTTAATATTAATTTTGAGATTTTTCCAGATGCTAATAAACTGTTGGTTAAGATGGATCAAACATTAGTTACTCGTTCATTATGGCCTCTGTTGAGTATATTCCTAGCATCGCAGAAACTCAACTAATACTTGTTAAGTAATAAATAAAAGGAAACCATAAAAGCAATTTATTCATTCTTGTTTGATGGTTAAATAAAGACAAAAAGACATTGGAAACCATGCAGAGAAGGCAGGATATAATTACATTAGGAACCACTGTGAAATAATCACTAACATTGAGCAATTTAGTCAGGATGGCACTTTCTGTAAGTGAAAGAGGCGTACTGCCAACTTACCAGAAAATGTAGATATTGGCCCTGATGTACTTTGTCCTTGCAGAGCGGTGCAGGTGCTTCTGTTTGGATGAGCACCGGACACCAAGTTATAAACCAGTGACATTTGGAAAAATGGAGTCCTGGGGTTACAGATGATATATGTCCTTTTAATCTTCATTAAATTCTTTATTGTAGTAAAAGGTTTTTCTTAAGTAACTAGATGTCTCAAGCAATTAGGATTTGATAAGCAAACATTTTTCATGTATCCTTCGGGACATTGGTAAACTAATCCACAGGCTGCTTCGGGTAGGAGTGAGCCGCTGTTTATATGCTGCCGGGGAATGGGCGAGCTGATCTGTATGTTGCACGAGGTATGGGTGAGCGAGGCTGTTCTACAGGCTCCAGTGGGTATAGGTGAGGTAGTCTGCAGACTCTATCAGGTATGGGGGAGCTGGTCAGCGGACAGTCCACTGGGTATGGGGAAGCTGGTCGGTAGAGTCCACTGGGTATGGGGAAGCTGGTCAACATTGGGTATGGGGGAGCTGGCCAGTAGAATCCACTGGGTATGGGGGAGCTGGTCAGTAGAGTTCACTGGGTATGGGGGAGCTGGTCAGTAGAGTCCACTGGGTATGGGGGAGCTGGCCAGTAGAATCCACTGGGTATGGGGGAGCTGGCCAATAGAGTTCACTGGGTATGGGGGAGCTGGTCAGTAGAATTTGGTGGTATGGGGGAGCTAGTCAGTAGAGTTCACTGGGTACGGGGGAGCTGGTCAGTAGAGTCCACTGGGTATGGGGGAGCTGGTCAGTAGAATTTGGTGGTATGGGGGAGCTAGTCAGTAGAGTTCACTGGGTACGGGGGAGCTGGTCAGTCCTTGAACTCTCCTGAGCATAGGGAAGCTGGCCCATGGGTGGTCCAAGCACACACAGAAAAGGGTCAGTAGTGTATCTTTTGTTGTCCACAAGTCCACTGGAAATGAGCCTGAATTTGTTTGCCAGACACAAAAGAAACAAAAGAGAGCAATCGTATGGCTACTATTTGCTCACATGTACACAGTCAGAGGCACCAATGTCTCCTTCATTCTTCTAGTGAGAAACAATGTTAATAATCACAATAACAATGATCATTATTACGTCATTGTAAGTAGGTTTTTTTTATTTTTTGGCATTCTGTCATTGTAAGAAATTTTTTTCTTTTTTAATATTATGTCATTGTAAGAAGTTTAATATTTTAATTACTTTTTTACATTTAATTTTTTACATTATTTATTTTTTTACAATGTCATTGTAAGAAGTTTTGTTTTTCTTTCTCTTTTTCTTTGTTTTCTTTTTTTGTACATGCCAGGTAAATTTTTCCCAATAATGCATGACCAAGTAGAGAATACTTCTGAGAATTTGAGGTAATGAATAGTGTTGGGAGGTTATGAAGAACTAAAGAATTTTGGTGAACATAATTCAACGGTTGTAAATAATCATTTAATTATGTAGTGGTTGAAATTACTATGTGAGTACAAATTTAAAGGACTAAATAGGGGGCACCACAAAAATTTTAAATAGGTTACAGCTTTAGTGTGGGGACTATATTAATGTAGATTTTGTAATATATAGAATAGGGCTGGGGGTGAAGCTGGTGGTTCAGCCTATCAGGGGCGAGTCTCTGGGTTCAAGCCCCATTAAAAAAAACAACAATAAAGTGAATAAAATATGTAGAGTATTTGATTAACATACTGTATGTGTAAAGTTGATAATTATGAGTAGAAAAACAAATAACATATTCATACATTTAAATGTTTTATTATGTTGGTCAATAATGAAAAACTGCTGTTGTCTGAATTCGCCTTTTATTATAAGGTATCTGTGTTGGTTTTTAGATCACAGTTCTTCGTGTTTCTTTGTTTATTTTAAAAATTATTACACCTTTTTTCTAAAGATAATTGTTCTCTTGGATATCCAACTGAAATTAAAGAATTAGACGAACTAAATATGAAGAAACTATTTTAGGTAATCATTAAGGTCTCAAGAAAATCAGAGCACTTATTTCCTATCATCACAAATGCTTCTCAGTAATTAAGTTGTGTTCATTGGCAAAGGTGTGTTGAAATGACACAATATTTGCACCTCTATTTTGAATGGGTGTCATAAGTGGTATTTTAGCCTCCTCAGTTGTGTGTTTGCTGAGGAACACCAGATCTTGCCCCAGATGTGAAAATAGGTAGGGAGAATGCAGAGTTGATAATGAGGTTAGTTAAGATCTTTGTTCACCCAACCCCAATGGGTTTTGGTGCCTTGCTGTGCTATTAAGCAGTGTACTTAATGTCCAGTTGTAAATCCGTTATTGTCACAGTTAATGAGCATTCAAGGGTCTACGCAGCTACATTATGAAATATTTTCTTGAAAGAATAAGCATCGGAGTCTAAGGTACACAGAGGAATTTTCAAGGGAAAATAGTGGTGCGAATCAAAGTCTAAACTGTTGGTGAAACCAGAGTCTCACTGTTTCTGGTGTATTTCCCAAATCCTATGCTCTTCACCATCTAGGAGAAAAATGAAAAATCCCAAAACACAGTCCAGAAAAAGTAATACCTTCCCAATTCCATTGCAGCATGACATTATTCTTGATGTTATAAGTTTTCTCTCTACCTACTAGCCACTTTAGGAAACAGAATTTATTATCTCGTCTCTCTGCTGCAGAACAAGTTAGAAGTTATTTAAAATATGGTATACCTATTATATGTTGGAATTAAAAATCTTCTAGGGCATGAAAATATCTAGGGACAGAGAGGGTCCAAATTATTCAGCTTGTTTCACAGCTTCACTGAGTCCTGACACATCAAATTTAATATCTGAACATCATTAATTTGAACATTTCTCGGGCTCATACTCTATAACTCTATAAGTCTGCTATTCAGAATTTAGATGTCACAGAATAGGAAAAACCATTAAGGTTTAGGAATAGAAGAAATTATGATGGATAGGAAAAGAGTATAAAATATTCCATCACACTTCTGATTTTTACAGCATTCAGATCTTAAAGGTGGGGTAAAAGTTGGTTCAGGTAAGGTGATCTGGTTTTGATAATCGCTTCAGAGTTCACATATGTGTATTTTTTATACAATACGTGTGTAGAAGATAGAGGCAGAAGTCCCCTCTTTTCCCAGCCTTCTTTTTCTTCACTCATTTCTTCAGTAGAGTAAGATGTTACTGCAACGTAGAAATTTGATCGACCCACCCAACAGACACTGAACTCTACAATAACCATTTTATTTCTTTTCCTTTTCATTTGGGATACGAACAAAATTTATAGTTAGAAACATATACGCTTTCCCAAGGACACGGAATATACTAAGACAAAAAGGCATTTGTCTTATGAATTGGTCATAATCGTAGCCTTGTCTTGTAATCATTTTAATCTCCAATGTTTTCTTCTACAGACAATAAATTTATTAATCATGCTCCAGATCTGTGATTTTGTACTAATGTCATTTAAAAAAGGATTAACCCACAAAAGTTTTGACTTAAAGAACACTTGTTTCTATTTTTAAAAAAAATCCGCTGATTTGACCATTACACAATGTATGCATGTATTAGAACATGATATTGTACCTCAGAACTTTGTACAATTATTATATGTCAATTAAAAATAAAACAAAGAAAAGCCATTGTAAATACATTTACCTTCGTCTTATTGTTTTCTTTATATAAGATTGGCTTGTGTTTAGAACAGAAGATTGAGTACAAAAACCACATTTAAATGGCCTATCCAAATAAAGCAAAGAAGCCCATTGTGGTGGTACACGCCTGTAATCCCAGCACTTAAGAGGCTGAGGCAGGAGAATTGCCATGAGTTCAAGATCAGGCTGGGGGACATAGTTAGTTCAAGGCTGGACAACATTGTGAGACCTCAGACAACAACAACAACAGCTGGACATCGTGGTGAGACCTCAAACAACAACAGCAACAAAATAATAATAATAAGGAGAACAATAATAATAATAATAATAATAGAGTATGAATGGTTTAAAACTTGGAAAAGTGATTTCTGTTGAACTTCATTTTGCCTGGGCTTTCTAATTCTCCATCTTATAATTTGTGGGAGATATTCTCCCACACATAACAAGTTAGATTCCATTTACAGAAGAATGATTATGTGTTTAACTATTCCTATTACAGAATATTTTCATTGTGGAATAAAATCTTGTAGTTAGAACCACATATGATTGTTCAAGAATACAAATGTAGGATCTCAGTTTTTAGTCGATCACATGCATTTACTAGTGTAGTTAATGAGAATATTTTATTAAGGTAATTACACACATAATGACTTTTTTTCCTCCCTGACACATGCATTGCCTAACTCATTAAGTGTGTGGAGGTATCGGATATTGTTATTAATAGATTATGAAAGAAAGGAACTCTCTTGCTTCCAGCCAGATTTAGGGGAAGCTTTGAGCCCTCCACCTTCTCCACGAATTGCCAAGAGGTTGGTCAGCTCCGTCCCGCTCCTAACCTGCTCAGCTTCCTGGTCAGTCATGACAGCGCGCATCTGAACTTCCTTTTCCAAATACTCCAAATTTGCTGCGACTTGCGGTGGTGATGGGGATTCACTTCGTGAAGAAGAATCGACAAGGTTGACTTTTCCCTATTTATTTCTAGACGACTAAAACCCTTTTTCTAAGGATGGTTTGTAATGATTTCAACTCAGTTTTCATACATTTGAGAGCTGGTTAAGAGGAACCTCTCTCAATAGGTAAACTCAGACTTATTTTCTTACTTTGTGTTCCCTTGATAAAACATAATGCGTGCAGCAATATTCCATGCACAACAGAGACATTGGAGTCAGGTAGAAAGATAAAAAGATGGAAATATAGATAAATAGATACATAGACACCTTTGTATGTATCATTACTTTAGATACATCATCATCTTGTGTATCAATATGTATTCATGACTGGATAGATAAAACTTGAAATTGATTTTAAGTATCATACTCAGTTTAGTATGCATTTCACTTTTTTCTCTTTCTCTTTTTAATTCTAACAAGTAGAGTTAACATTTGAGAAGCTTGAAGTCCTGAAACGACATGGTATTTAAATGTAGTCTTGTTTTAAGATCTTTAAGATCCCTCCAGAACTCACTTTTTTTTTTCCACATTGAAAAAAAGTTTATTTAAAAAAGTTCTAGCAGCAAGAACAGTAACAAAACAAGAGGAAAGACAGACAAACAAAGGAAAGACAGACAAACAAAGAGGAGGCTGTATCCTGTGGGACTTGTCTCCATTCTTAATCAAGTTCTTTATACCGAGCAAACATGACTCTTCGAACAGCGTCTCGGTAAGTCTCATTGGACTGTCTCTTGCTGGTTCTTCCTGGAGCCCCAACACCAGGCCCCCTCATCCGGCCTTCAGTCTCCTCTGATGAACCCAAACCAGGATGGCCATATCCCAAGCCTGCCCCTTTCTTCCAGCCAGTGGGTTGCTGGACACAGCCTCAGAGACTTTGTTATTTAGTAGCAACAGTTGAATTACATCAAGTCATTGTTTCATTGGAAGAGGAAATATATTGGCAGGCTTATTTCCCTCTCTTGGTTTTATAGAAAAGGATCTGAGCGCTCCACCTTATATTCTACCTGATTTCATAAGAATAAATGCAGAAGATGTAATATAAACTTTTTTCTTTCTTCAGAAATCAAAGTATAAAAAGTTCGGAAGGTACTTTTTTAAAAAATTGCCAGTCCTATGTATTCATGGCAGGCTATATTGCAAATGGTCTTTGACTTAAAATGGTGTTAGCTCCCAGAACACTCATTATAAGTTAAAAATATAATAAATTGAACATACACTTAAGACTCTTAGCTTGCAAAGCATCGTAGCTTAGAAACACAGCACAGTGTGGAGTTCCAGTTGTGTCTCTTCTGACCCTACAGGTAGCAGAGAGAGAGAGAGAGACAGACAGAGAGAGAGAGAGAGGATCCTACAATGTGTGGGTACCTAGGGAAAAGGTCAAAATCAAAAACACAAACCAATTTCCACTGAATCCACAGTGCTTTCACACCACTGTAAAGTCAAAAAATTAGAAGTCAAACCACAGTGTGTCAGGGACTGTCAGTTTCTCTCTCTCTCTCTCTCTCTCTCTCTCTCTCTCTCTCTCTCTGCATGTGTGTGTGTGTGTTTTTATTCCCTACAAAGAGAATGTTACAGATTTTTTTACTTATATAGTTCATTTTCAAGTATACGTAAAAGTTCTCCTCCCACACTAAATTTGCAATGGGCAGATTTTTTTCATTATTTAGAGAATATTTTATTCACGTCTATAATCAAACCCACATAGACAAGAGCTTACTTAGTTACTACAGTGTGTAACCCCCATATAAACAGAAAAAAATAAGTTTAAAGTTTTTAGGCCAATATAGCTGCTAATTTCTGTACAATCTGTACTGTCAAATTTATAAAAAGTTTACTAGATTTTAGAGTAACCTTTATCTCAGTTGCAATGCATCCAACTATTTAGCTTGCCAGAGGCTTTATTTTTTTAGCTTGTGTGTGAGGACAGTATAACAAACAAGCTAAAATCTTATCCATGTTAAAGGGCTAAAGGTAGCTTGGGATTTGCTTTCATTTTTTGTGGGGTTTTTTTGCATTGGAGAGGTTGATGATTTGTTTTTTGTTTTTTGTTTTTTTGTGTGCTGGGGATCGAACTCAGGGCCGTGTGCTTGGGAGGCAAGCACTCTAACACTCTAACCACTGAGCTAAATCCCCAGCCCTAGACTTTTTGCTTTTAAACTCACACAGAACAGGTTAATCCTTAGGCTTCTACAGAAAGCAGAAGTAAGGAACTCTGAAAGTGAAGGTAGACGAATTATCCCAAATTATGTCCTGTTGTGAGAAGCCAGGGTAGCAGGTGTTTCAAACAAACATATGCCATTTTAAGTGTGATAAGATGTTGTAGCACAGTGGCGTTTTTCATTTACCAAGGACTGATCAATCAGGTTAATTTCACAAGGGACAAAGCTGGAGCTTCAGAATATCTTTCACTAAGAAAAGACCTGAAGTCACAGAGGATACTCCATAAAATACCTTTCCCAAGTGTCTTATTCATGACTATAACACTCCACACTGTGATAACAAAGAATCCTTGCAAAACATCATTGTTCATTAAAACATTCATAAGGACAGGTAAAAGAGAGACAAATCCTCTAAGACATAAGTACCTTTTCATATAATTTGTATTATGACGTAGGGAATACAGGTGCTCTCTAAACTTTAAAACATTTACGCTCAGGTTGAAAAAAATGAGTGTATTTAGATTAAGAAGATAACTGTGTATTAGAGAAATTTACATACTCCTTTTTCTAGTTTTTCTTCCCCAAGCACTAATAAAAACTTAGACGAGTTTTTAAAATGCAGCCCCCCCCAATTTTTACTGTCATCTTTGTTTAGTGTTCGTATTTCGAGTTATTTTGAGGTCTTAAGTATATATATGAAGGATACGAAGGGAAAAGCCAACAATGTTATTTTGCCTTTTTTTCTGAGAAGTTCAGCAGTTTACCAGTGAGAAGATATTCAGTCGTAATAACATTTTACCACCAAACATTATTAGTTTATGATTGCAAGAGACGTTCATTTCTGTTGCAGTAAGAAAATATGCATTCTTGCTGGTCTCTCGATTTAACTTAAATCTTATGATTTTATGTTTTGAACAAACAGCTACTTAATTTCTCTCACTTATCTCACCTCCCTTCTCCACTGGCAGCCACCGAGTGACTTAGAGATCTTAGAGATTATTAATCCGTCCAGTGACAGAGGAACGTATTAAATGAAATCTTGACTTAGGCGGAGCTAAATGACTTTGGTGCAGCAAATGTTCCAATAACTCTTAAAACATTTATAGACATAAATAAATAATGTTGCAGAATAGATTTTTTTAAAATGAAAACAACACAAGTGATTTGTATTACTTTAAGTATAAATGCAAACAGTGGCCTTATGAGGATTTTAACTCATTATGGAAGTCATTAATATAAGAGGATGTGTGTAGCGTGTGGTTCCCTGAAGAATTATGCCTGAGACATGCGCTTTTCGCACATTTTGCGCCACGCATTGTGAAAAGAATTGGCAGAATTAGATGACAATTGTCCGCGTCTTAGCAAACATGAATTGTGCATGGATAATTATTTTGTTTTGCACGTGGAACCAAACTGATGGGAACAAATGCGAAGGAGGCTGGTTCTGCAAACCACGTGGTAGGAGTTTTCCACTAATCCTAATAGTTAACTAGTACTGTGGTAATTAGTAAGTAATATATTCATGACTCTTATACGAAGAACCACCATCACATGCTTGTAAGAGCAAGTACGAATATCCTTTATTCTAAAGCCAGCCTGCTGCTTTACATGCATTATTTACATTCACTTCAGATACCTAGTTTATGGCCATTCCACTGATACATGTTCAATGTCACATTTGTGTTGCATTCGCCTACGTACAGGGTGTGCTTTGCAGTTTCATGGGAAAGAACATTTTAAAATGCCATTCATACACTGAAGGAAATTTAGTTTTTATCTTCAAATCCACAGCAAGAGCTAACATTTCTTGGGTGCTTATTATGGGCCAAGGATTCGTTTTCTTAACTTAGAACTTTTAATCAATTTTTTTTTTTTTTTTTTTTTGCAGTGGTGGGAATCGAACTCAGGGACTTGTGTTTGCAAGGCAAACACTTTAACCCCTGAGCTAAACCTCCACCCCCTTTGCAGAGCTATTATTTAAACTCACACTGTGGACTGAAATCTTGGCTGCGATCTTGCGTGTACTTTCCTCCTCATTTTTTCTTCTACCTCCAGGGACTTCCAGGAGGCTGGTTGAGGCTAACACCAGCCATCACTTATACATAAGGGCGAGGAGATTTCAGGCTCTTGGGTCTTCACCACTCGCTCTCACTTATTCCCATCTCTTCTTGGGCAGGAGATCCTCCCCCGCTCGGCAGCGAGTCAAGCTTCAGAACTGTGGCTCCTGGGGACTGCTGCTCTTCTTGAAAACCTGCATTGGGAGCTTAGCATTCAAAAGAGCTCTTTTGGCTGTTTGCCTGGATTGCAGCCCACCAGCCAGCATGTGCTCAGGTAGTGAGCCAGCCAAGCATCCTTCGCGCATCTTGAAGCTGATGACCCAAAAGAGAGAGTACATTCTCACCGCAAGCCATGAGTCGAGAGCCTGAGGGTGTACTCTTAAGGAGCTGTTTCAGGGGTATCTCAATAAAGGGCGCCTACTTAGCCTTGTGCAAGCAAGCATGCATACAGAAAGTATTTAAAATCCCTTTGAAATGAATACGGGAGCAAACCATGTCATTTAAAAGAATCCTTTCAAGCTCATTCCACCCAAACGGAGTGCCCCAATTAAACACAGACACTTCCCTAATGTGACATGAACATGCCTTATTAAATTAAACAATAATTAAATAATTATTTGATAATCGCAATGAGACAACAAGCTCTGAACACATTTGCAGACGTCCAAAACGTTTGCTAGGAGCAGCTTTTGCATTATTAGCAGCAGAACGATGTGTGCTGAAATGAATGCGTGCTCGTGTGGTGAGCAGAGACTTCTACAGGCCAGAGGAATTTTGTATGTGTAGGCTTTGGTTGAGGAGCCGGTGGAATGAGCAACCAGGGGGGCAGGAGCGGTGACTCACAGCTCCAGGGATTTGCCTGTAACTATCAGGGCCAAGAGGAAGGTTGAACTCCCTTGTCCCCAACTCTTTCCCCTGCATACCGGGAGCCACCAAGATTAAGATCTGTTTCTGGTCCTGTTGGTGAATCATTCACACCCTCAACACATCTTCTCCATGTTCAAGGCAGGCTACGTTCCTCTCAGTATGGAAAGAGGATTTAAATGGAGTTAAAGGATGGATCTTTCTCAAAAACCTGACAAGACCTTCCGGCACGCCAGATTAGCTAAGGATCTTTAGAAATAGTCTCATTCCAAAGTTCTCCACTTCCCAAGGGCAATACAGGCATGTTGCGGAGCAGAACCACCCAACAGAACATGGGAACAGGGACCAGCGTTGGCCCTCGAGGGCTACCCGTGATTTGCCTCATCTTGCCTGTCTTCTCAGATCCATCTTCCCTCCGTACTGGCTGTTACTAAATCTAATCAACCTCCATAATCGATGCGCTGGTTGCAATGGTTGGAAGAATATTAGTTCACATTTTCAGCCCCTTTGCATTTTAGAATATGAGCAGCCGTCTCGTGAAAAAGACAGAAAAATCCCCAGTGGCAGGAGGCGCGAGACCCGGGCTTTGAGTTCAGAGATGAATTCCAATCCTGACCTTGAACGCTTTTGCAAGGCGATCAGCTTTTCACTTTCTTCCACTACAAAATGATACAAAGTACGTTACTGTGAAGGTGAAATATTTTGCACAGTTACATTCTCAGGCAATATTGGACCCTCACAAATCTCCATCAATAAAGGAAAGAAATCACAGAAGAATGTGTACTCTCAAAGCACTCTTACAAGCATATTTGTGTCGTAAAACTCACCCAAACTCTGCATTCTTAAGTCCATCCTGCAAGAAATGTGTGCTAATGATCGTTGATATATTCATCTTTTTACTCACATAGAGCTGCAGGTAAGCACCTTGCACTTGCAATGATAGCTCTTTAATAAAAATATGACGTTAATGACACTTCCAGGTAATTATTGTCAGCCAGTCTTCTGATGCTATCTCCTATAATTCTACGTGACAAATATGCCATCTTTACATTTGTTTTATCGATGTAATGGTGTCTGTGGCTCAGTAAAAATGCCAAGTAAGTTTTTTTTTTCCCTTCTGTGAAGAATTTTTGCAGAGCTATGAAGGATATATAGGAAATAAAAGATAAGCTACTGCACGGAATAACATTCATAAAAAGCCCTTCCCTAGTATTTCTCCAAGTGGCATCAACTGCATATTTCTGCAGAGTGCTAAGTTTATCCGTTTGATGATTCGATGGTATAAGCCAGCCTGCAGATGTAGGATGCTTTAACTGTTCAAGTAGGTCATAAAACACACCAGTTATAAAGCACTTAGCTGCACTGCTCTGTTCCCAGGATAGCATGTTGAAACAAAGAAAAGCTTGTCTTAAGCATTTTAATATTTAAAGCATCAATACCCAATTATTCATTCTCTGGGATGTGCCTTGCAGAATTCACGGTTTAACTTAGAGAAAAATATGAAGGGGTGGCCCTTCAAAGTGTAGCAAATTAGGGGACTCCTGCTGTTGTATTTTAACTGATAATAGAACTAACTACAGAGTTGACTGTTTGCTATTCCGGGTCGAGGTTGACAAAGCCAATTATCAAAACTGTGCTCAGTAAATGCGTATCAACATACAGTACCCAACAGTGAAGGACTGAACAATTAATTTTATAATATAGTAAGACACAGCAAAGGTAGCAATTTGGAGCGAGCCCACAGAGGGATTTCCCTTCCTCTGTACCATCAACATTGGGGTCTGCATGATGTGCTCTCACATGGCTGTGTTTTTCGTGTCCGGAGTTTGTGCATCTATCCCCTCTATGCAAGTAACTCCCTGACTCCCCAGCCTGCTCGTTATGATGACCAATAATTTCTCCACACATTGCCAGTGTCCACCGAGGTACAGAATTCCCCTTGTTAAGAATAACTGTAGTTCTCATGGATGTACCTAGAGAACATACTCTTAAGTGAAAGAAATCAAACACTCATGAGTACATACTAAATTGTTTCTCAGGTATAAGAAACCGTAAGCATAAATAAGGACAAAAAAGCATAATGGATACCAAGTGAAAGAAAGATAATATTCAATAGAGAGGAGAATTAGAAAGGCAGGAGGGGGAAGAGAAGGAAAGGAAAAAGAAAAGAAAGGGAAAAGGGGGAAAATGTAAAAGAAATGAAAGGGAAAAGGCGGAAAATGTAAATAAAGCTACTGTAAATAGGGACGAGAGAGGGAGTGGAAGGGAGGGGGAGTGGCTCCTAAGAAGGGGGAGAGGAAGGGATGGGTGGGGAAGGAGGGGAACCAATATATACCATGTACAGGTACAAATTAACTATGATGAATGTGATCACTATATACATAGTGATCACATTCATCATAGTTAATTCATGTTCTTGAAATGTGATCACTATATATAGTGATCACATTCATCATAGTTAATTCATGTTCTTGGAAATAAAATTTAAAAAAAGAATAACTGCAATTCTCAACTTGCTGATTTTTTTTTTTTTTTGTGGTGCCAGGGATCGAACTCAGGCCCTTGTGCTTGCAATTTTGTGGTGCTGGGGATCGAACTCAGGGCCTTGTGCTTGCAAGGCAAGCCCTCTAAACACTGAGCTAAACCCCCAGCCCCAACTTGCTGATTTTGAAACATACTAAGTCCTTCCAATTTGCAGCCATATTTGAGAATCACTGGTCTCTTTCTTTGCAACTCAAAGTAGGATCCACAAGTCAAGAAATGGATATCGTCTGGGAGGTCATTAGAAATACAAGCTCCAAGACAGAATCAAATCTACAAATCTACATTTTCCTCCCAAGAGATTACTTTGCATGTTGAGTTGTAGCTTTGCATGTTGAGTTGTACAAGCTCTGCTCTGGTTCATACCATGTCCCCTTCTCAGTGCCCAGAATTCTAAGGATCTAATGAATGGAAAGACACAATAATGGTGCCTTGTGGTTCTCATGGAAGATTGGATTGAGGGAGTGTATTAGTCAGCTTTTACTTGCTGGGAAAAAATACTTGATACTTGCAAATGAAGGAGGAAAGATTTATTTGGTTTCAGAGGCTTGGTGGGCTGGCACAAAGACAGAAGCATCATGGCGGAAGGACATGGTGGAGGAAAACTGCTCACTTCCTGGTATCCAGGAAGCAGAGAGAGCAAGAGAAGAGCCAGAGAGAAAGGAACCAGAGACCAGATAGAGTTCCCAAGGTCACATCCCCATGACCCACCCAGACACACCAGAGGCATGCTTTACTAATCTAGGCATCGCTCATGCCAATCAAGTTAATAATCAAGATCTCTCACAACAAGAAAATACCTAATCTGGTAGATGGAGGGCTGGCGGGGTGAAGCATCCTTTGCTCGTTCGAGAGCCAATCAGATTCTGTCTATAAAGTTTGTGTTACTGAAAAAGATTCAGTAAGAGTCTGTTGCTTCTTGTCGGAAGATCACAAGAAACAGATACTGAGGCAAAGCTGAGAGCAGCATATGACAGATAATGACAGAGAAATTCCTCTTTCTGAGGTGTTGGGTTTACTTGTCTACATTTTTCTTCCTTTCTTGGCTGCTACCCCCTTGTTTGCAGCTTTTCCTATACATTTTCTCTCAGAAATGGGTTACTGACAAAGTATATGCTTTACGCTAGTGTCGGGCCACACATTTTGGTCTCTGGTCCAGTAGAATTTTGTAACCAACGCTTTAGCAGTAACTGCACCACCTCAGTCTCAATCTATTTGGATTGTTCTTAATATACTTTTTCCTATAATGATGTGGTTTTAAACAAAGCTTCTATAAAAAAGTGATTTAATTAGATAAAAGTGTTAACTCTCCCTGCTACTTCAATACATCCTGAGCTTATAATTGAAGTCAGCAGGGAAACAGCAGTCAGATAACTACAATTTTAGGCAGCAACACCCAGCAGAAATGCCATCATACTCCTTAGTGAAAACTTTGTGTGCTAGTTTTCGGGTAACAGTTTCCACTGAGTCCATCTCATACTGGTGTCCCTTTGATGCGAAATATTAGCTACTGCTTTGCTCTAGATTACCTCTCCAACAGTGTTTGTACAGCGAACACTCTGGGAAACATAAAGAATGATATTTTCCTCCAGTGCAAATCAGTGTGGAGATTCCTCAGAAAACTACAACTAGAGGTTCCATTTGAAAAAAAAAAAAAAAAAAAAAAAAAAAAAAAAAAAAAAAACCACTGAAAAACAGTGAGACACTGGAACTCCCCAAGCTCAGGATTCCTCTTTGTTCACACAACCCACTGTATGTTTACTTGCCCATTTTCTCATAGGTGCTCCACTTCTATGGGATTTGGGGACAAGCTGAGCTGATGGAACTGTGGTAATACTGCAGCAACTTAGTGTGCCGTGAACAACAACACATCCTTTGTCTCTAACCCAGAAGTCTCCTGCCTTCTGCCACCATCCACAAAGCTATGAACAGGCTAACTTAGCTTGCCAAAAAGATAAAATCTCAGGCTCATCACAGTTCTTGATGTGCATAGATGTCAGCATCCTTAGGTATAAGATGATGCCATAGCACTTGTGTGAAAACTGTCTTAGAATTTAAATTCAGAATGGTGCCTGGACAGAACAGGGCTGATGGTAGATTTCCAAAAATTTTCAAGTCCACTCCATTTAGGTAGTTTTACACTAGCTAAAATTTTACCAGTAATCATCGGTAACTTTTTAAAAATATTTCTTGATCCATTTTGTGTGGCTATAACAAAATATCTGACACTGGATTATTTATAAAGGACTGATATTGGTGTTCTCACTATTCTGGAGGATGAGAAGTCCAAGGTCAGAGCACCGGCAAGTTTGGTTGCATGGCGAGGGCTGTATCCCCAAGGGAAGGGGTGCTGTGTCTTTACACTGCAGAAGGTAGAAGAACAGTTTGTGTGAAGCTTGTTCTACAAGGCCCTTAATGACATTCACAAGGGAGGAGCCCTCAAGGCCCAATCATCTCTTTGATTTTTCCTTCCTGGTGTTGTGGGTAGAACCCACGGGCTCTCACACACAAAGCACTGACTCCCCCACTGAGCTACACCTGGACCCCCAACCACTTTTTTTTTTTTTTCTTGTGGTGCCGGGGCTCGACCTC
>QZML01000381.1:281265-300238 GCA_016801275.1 Hystrix brachyura | reverse complement strand
GAAAGCACAAGGCCCTGAGCTCGATCCCCAGCACAAAAAAAACAACAACAACAAAAAAGAAATGGGTGGTTCCTTTCTCCTCTATCTCAGGAGATCATGGTCCAAGTCATCTTTTATAAATAGTCATCCTTCACTTGAGTTTCTGTAGCAAATTATCAGTATCTCCGCTTCTACTCTAGATGCTTTCTGCCTGAAATTACACCTTCTGACATACGTAAGTCTCACTTCCACTTGGTCTGTAAGGTCCAAGAAATATATTGTTACTTCTCTTTCCAGCTTCCATCATGCCTAGCAGGATTCATAATGGGCAGCCCAAAGTGGAGATTCCAAGACCTGCATTTGCATGTTCATTGGTGCAAAATGCATAATAGCTGGGATGTAGAATCAAATAAGGTGCCTGTGGATGAAAGGGTGGATGGGATGAATCACACACACACACACACACACACACACACACACACACACACACAGTGGACTGCCCCTCAGTTATGACAAAAAGATGACATTCTGTCACTTGCCTCTATGTGGCTGTCCGGGACAGAATGGCATCCTGGGAAAGAAGCCAGGTACAAAGAAGCACTCCATGATCTTGTTCACGCTTGGAAGTTAAAATGTTCAACGTCACAGAAGAAAAGAGTAGGAAAAATGACCTACGGAGACAGGGGAAGTAGAGGAGAAAAAGAATAGAAGGAGGTTGGATACCAGGTGCCAAAATAGAGTTAGATTGGAGAAATAATTTCCAGTACTCCACAGCACAATATAGCACTACAACTCACAACAATTTATTGTATGTTTTGTAAAGAATCACAGGAGAAGAGTTTGAAGTTTCCCAGCACAAAGAAGTGGTTAAATTAAATATGAAAGAATATGGAAATGCTAATGACTTTGACTTAATCATTACATGCTGTATACTTGTATCAAATTATCACACTGTACCCCATAAATATGTATAATGTCATGTGTCAATTAAAAGCAAAAATAATAAAACAGCACAATGTATCTATTAAAAATACTTGTTATGTGAATGTGTGCTATTAATTTGAGGACTTCAGTGCATTTACATAAAAAAGGCAGTTGGGCGCATTTGCACATTGCCTACTTCATCTTTACTTTTCTGAGTTCTGTTTTTAGAACTCTTTCCAGGAGATGGGGTAATTTTAAACTTATTCTTAAATATTGTCAAGGAAGGCAATTCTACCAGCTTCGGCAAGATTCAGTCCAGGATATTAACAGTGAAATGTATCAGAAGGAATATTTTTTCCTTCCCTCAACCACCACCCATTGTTTTCAGCAAAGATAGAACATAACATCTCAAAGATCATTGTGTTTCTCCACAGCTTGCTTTTTGCCAGACCACAAGGGCCTTAAATCCCTTTGCTGGTTAAGTCAGTTCTTTTCTGGCGATAAATGTCTGTGTGTTTTTTAGTGATCAATCTTGTGTGGTCGTAAGTCTTTTTTTATTTTTCTAAGTTTATCAACATTTTTGTCTTTGAGGGAAGGGCCTTAAATCCCTTTGCTGGTTAAGTCAGTTCTTTTCTGGAGATAAATGTCTGTGTGTTTTTTAGTGATCAATCTTGTGTGGTCATAAGTCTTTTTTTTATTTTTCTAAGTTTATCAACATTTTTGTCTTTGAGGCCCCAGGCACAAATCTGAAAATAAGAAGGAGAAAGAAGGAGGGAGGAGAAGGAGGAAAAGCAGGAAGTGTGGGACAGGAGGAGACAGAAAACCAAGACAAAGAAGAGAAGGAGGCTGCAGATAAAAGAGGGGGAAGGAGGTGGAGAGAGAGGAGGAAAGAGAGTGGGATAAGGGAGAGAACAGAGAGAGAAGATGAAGAGAAGAAGGATTAAAAAAAGGAGGAACAGGATGGAGAAAAATGAAGAGGAGGAAGTATAGAGAAGGTGGACGAGGCTGAGGAGGCAAAGAATGAAACACAAAAACGAGGTGAGTAAAAAATGGTGGTGGTTACATTGAACCTTTATCATTATGTCCCTGGAAATATGCAAAATTATTTTAAAACTACTGTGCACTTCACTGTGTCTTTGACCGTACCCAATCCAGCTGGTCTCTCTAAGTCTTTTCTAATGCATTATTCAAGTGTCTGCCCTACTCTCTGTTGATTTAAAGGGCACCAGAGTCAGCAAGTGCCCTGGAAGAGAGACACCCAGTTCCTGGGCAAAAGTTTCTACATATGTGGCTTTGACTACATTTGTTCCTCCAGGGAAGTCAAGCTAATACTTCTTGGAAACTTTCGTCAGAAGCTCTGCCTCAGGAGAGAAGAGGGAAGATATTGTAGGATCTCTGAACTCGCTCTAAAATGGGCAGATCTAGACACCCCAATGTCAGCTCTGGGAAAACGGCAGATAACCAACGACTACGTAATGTCAAGTCTCCTCTCTCTCTCTCTCTGTGCAAAAAGTTTCAAATTGGGTGAAACTGTGTATTGATTTATTTTTATGATACTGCTCAATTTGTCAATGACAGCACAACCACTATTCTCAGCTGGGTCATCACTTGCACCTGTTTCTGGCTATCATCATTCTCACTAAATTCTGTGCATATTATTTGCCTGATTTTCAGCAAAAATTCTTGATTTTATCAGATAATCATCAAAACTGAACAATCTATTAGTTTCTTTGCTTTGAGCTTTGGGAAAATACCCTACTATGTGTGATGTTTATGATTTTCTTTCTGCACTTGACCCTCTCAGAATCATCCATTTTTTCCTTTGTAGCGATAGTTCACTTTTGTGGCTATAAAATATGCCACCGTGTACATCTTTGACATTTTATTTATCCTGTTCTTAATTGATAGTCATTTTGGTTCATCCATGTTTTTGCAACTATGAACAATGTGATTGAAACTTTGTTTTTCATGTCTCCCTGCTATACATTTGCTAGCTTTTATGAAGATATGCTTCTGCTAGGAGTCCAAATTTGAGCCATGGGCCTGGGACTGTGCAATTTACAAGTCGGAGATGAACTGTTGTTCAAAGCTGTTGTGCCATTTTGTACCCAAACTGACCAAATTCTATGTGAAGATTGCAGTTAAAAAAAACACATCTTCTCCATCATTCAGGATTTTCAGTCTGCTTAATTTTGCTCATCCAGTGGTGTTATGGTTTAACTATGAAAATTTTCCCCGAAGACTTGGTTATTGAAGGCTCGATCCCCAAAGCAGCAATGTCCAGAGGTGGGTTCTAGAGAGGTGATTGGATTATGAGAGCACCAGTTAATGGATTGATCCAATGGACTGATCCATTGATAAGTCCATAGGGGAGAGCAGGGGAGGAAGAGGACAAGGACAAAGTAAGCCTTCAGAAGGATGCCCCCAGGGACCCACTTCCTCCAGTTGGACACTGCCTTCTAATATCCATTCACTTATGGACTCATCAGTGGATCTGTCCTGGCAGCCATGATGTGCACAGCTTTCCCCCACTGTACCCTTCTGCCATGATGTTTCTGCCTTGGAGCCAGCTGACTCTGGACTGATACCTCCAAAACCGTGAGCCAAATTAAACTTCTCCTCCCTTCAGGTTTCAGGTGTCAGGCATTCGGTCCCAGCAATGGAATGGTGATGAATACAAGGGCATAAGACTGAGGTCTATTTGTAGTCTCCACATGCACTTTCTGATTACTCTAAACACCTTTTCACATATTAATGAATTGGTCCTGTTTTTTGCTTTCTGAAAAATGTTATCTTTTGCCTCTTTTTTACACTCTCTTGTTTACCTTTCTCTATTTGATATAAAGATACTTTTTAAATGTCTTAGGTATTCGCCTATTATAATCATTACTGTCACAAATACTACGTCAGTTGCTGTTCTCGCTCTCATTTTGTGATGCCTTCTACAAACAGCTATTAATTTTAATGTGCTTAAATTTATGAATCTTCTTATTTATGGTTCATGCTTTTGTGTCTTTAAAAGTATTCTTCCTACCCCGGGAAAGATTATATTATATTCCCTTATAAAGTTTCTTATCTTTTTGTCTTTCACTTTCACATCTTTATCAATAAGGAATTTTTAAAGACATGAAAGCTAAATAAGATTTCTTTATTTTTCCACTGATTACCAATTGCTACAGCTCATTAACTGATGAGGCAATTCTTTAGTGCAGATCTGCAAGGCTGCTGCTGTAATATATCAATCTTCTCTACACGTATCAGTGTGTTGCTGGATCAATTTGCTGTTTCTTTTGCAATGATGAATTTGCCCATCTGTGAACCAACACTTGTAATTAATTGACCGTAGAGTGTATTTAATGTTTCCTTAATGTGTTCCTCCATACATTTCTTGCATGTTTTTTAATTGCCTTTATTAGTAGTGTCTTATTTTCTGTTGCTATAACAGCAAATCTGACACTGGGCAGTTGAAGAGGAAAAGATACTCATTTCTCATTGCTTGGAAGTCCAAGGTTGAGTTGCCACAACTGTGGAGGGATTTCCAGTTAGTAGGGACTTTCTGCAGGGTGGCAACACAGGGTATCACATGGCAAGACATAGCAAAATATAACAGACCATTAGAAGATATTCTGAAAATATACAAAAGGAAGAGTGTGCAAGAGTGTGCTATCATTGGTAAACCATTAATTCCTCAGCCCATGAATCCGTGAATGGATTAGTGTGCTCATCCAGGGCAAAGCCCTCATGACCCCAGCCATTGCCCAAAATTCCCACCTACAAGGACAATTCACAAAGAACTGGGGATTGGTGTTCCAACTCATAAATTTAGCAGGATAAACATTAAACTATAGTGAAAATATATCACTTATTTTATTAAAAAATAGTAATTAAATTTTTGTCTGATTCTCATGAGCTTAAATAGAATATAAATTTCATATTTATGTTGTGGTAGACCAACTTGGTTAGTTCTCATATTTGTTCAATGATTGGACTGTAGATTATTCCGAGTCTTCCTATCATTTTGTCTGCAAAGTGATATTTTTTCACTGCGATATTTATCCTTTTTATTTATGCATGAATTTATTTCTTTATGGCATAGATTATAGCCTTCATTGCAGACTAGAATAGAAAGCTTTCTTGCTTTGCACTTGCTATGAAATGTAGATACAAGTAGTTTATTAAGCAAAGACCTTACTTCACCAACAGTCTGTATCATGAAGTAGTGTTGAATTAAAATTCAATAAATTCAGTTGGGTTGGAGACTTAGCTCAGTGGTAGAGCACTTGCCTACCAAGCACAAAGCCATGATGTCGATGCCCAGCACCACCCCCCCAAATTTCAATAAATTCACATTATGAAGACTTACTTTTTTCATAAAAAATAGAAAATTTGTAGCATCTTATGAATAATGACTTTGATGTGCAACATTGTGAGTTCTTTCCAGTCCTTATGAAGACTAAAAAATATAACAGCCCATTAGAAGATATTCTGAAAATATAGGAAAGCAAGTTGAGAATACGTCTTTATAAAATATGGTGCATTTCGTAATATGTTAATATATCAAGATGTAGCATCAATAATTTATTACTAAACTAAGAAACATATGGTTTCTGCATTAGAGTTCACCATACTGAAATTGACTGGCTATTAGTAATAGGATTAATATGCAACATATGTAACTATTTAATACCCTCATTGTCACTGATTAATAATATTTGGTAGACTCACAATTTCTAAAAAGGGAGAAGTTTTGAATAAATATGCTAAGATGTAATTCTAGTGCAATGGTCAAACAAATGACAACTTCGTTTAAGCACTGTGTATTCTGCACAGAAAACAACAGAAGCCCTGTTTTATAGACCGAATGTTTGCCCCCTCCAAAAAGAATTGTATGTTAAAACCTTCAACCTGAAGGTGATTCCTGAGAAGATGGAGGCTTTGGAAGGTGATGAGATCGTGAGAGTGGAATGTTTTTGAGAGCCTCAGTGTCCTGGTGAACGAGAACATGGTTGTGCATTGTAGGATGGGTGCTGGGAGCAGAGTCAGAAAGCAAATGGATCCTCGTATACGGAGCGCTGCTTGTGAATGTGAATTTTGTTATTACAGCTGAAGTGGACTGGATGATAATAAATGGAAAACTTATTCTACTGCTTGTGACAAAGTTTTCTAGAGGAAGTTAAGGAATTAGGTGTAAATACTATATATCAATAATCTCTCCCAAACATTTTCCTAAGAAACAGAGACAGAAAACATCCTGGGTTTATGTCCTAAAAGTTTGAGCCCTGAGTGAGTCATTTGCTGCATCATGAGCAGACCCCATTCCTAAACTGTGAACTCAAACTTTGGAGTACTTCTAATGTCTAAATAAGCAAACATCTAATTTGTCAGACTTCTCACTAGACAAAGAGTTTTTTCTTTTTTCCTAATCTTTATGAATAATTAAAAACCGGTGATAAAAATCAACATGTGAAAAGAGTCTGAGAGATGATAGGTGGATAGATAGATAGATGATAGAGAGAAAGAGAGAGAGGGAGGGAGATAAGGGAGATAGATACATAGATAGATTTCTCCTTTTATTTATTATTTTTAGACAGGACCTTGGGGCCAAGCTTTGTGTGTAAATGTAGACACCTTAATTATTTTTAAGTTCATGTATTCTTCTTCCATGCTTTCCATATGGCTTTCCCTGTTCAAAATTCTTGGTGAAATTTAATCTCCGGTATGAGAGATTAAATGGTGGGACCAAGTGGGACAATTAAAACATCATCAGGGTTGACTTTGTGAAGGAATTAGTCTACTCATCTGATTCATGGATGAATGGGTCATCTTGAAGGTGTGTGTCTGCCATGAAAACTATCTGGGCTAAATCTAGCACCATCTTGAATTCTGCTGCATCTCCGGATGACCCCTTTGACCTTAGACCTGGCCTGTAAGCCAGAACAGACCTATTTTCCTTATAATTCATCCCTTCTGTGGAATTGCATTATTAGTAAAACAAAATGGACTGAAACGTTTCCCCTCTTCTTTGGATTTTTTTCACTTCTTATTCAACTCTTAGTGTTTTGAAGTTTTTTTTACTCACATTCTTTATTATTCAGCATCTTCAAATATTTGTGTTATAAGTTACCAAAGAGTAAAATTAGATCATTTAACTTATATTATGGTTTAAATCTAGAATGCCCCCTGCAAGGCTTATGTAATCAGAGGTCAGACTTTTGGAAGATGATTGGATAATGGGGGTGCTATAGCTGAGTGTTAGGAGTTGAAGCTTGGTTGGAGAATGACTTGTAAGGGTGTGTTCTTGTCCCTGGTTGCTACTCTCTCTCCTTCCTGGACGCCGTGGACTGAGCAGCTTTGCTCTATTATGCCCATCCACCATGTTGTTTTTGTCTTGGAATCAGTCAACCATGGACTGAAATTTTGAGCCCAAATAAATGTCTCCTCCTTCAGCTTGCAGTTGTTAGGTGTTGTGCTCCAGCAAAATGAAAGTGGCTGAGACACCTGATATAGCTTTTTCCCTCTCTTTTAACATCATCTAACCTTCCAGAATTCAAGAGTTTGGGATTGGATATCATTAAACACTTTTTATAAAGGGCCAGATAGCAAATCTATTTGGGTTTTTCAGGCTGTGGAAACTAGCCAAACTGTTGTAGAAGGAACCGTATACAAACAACACAAAAATGGATGTGCCTGAGAATTTTTAAAGACTGGTCTTTGGCTCACAGTTGTTGAAGCCAACCAGGTCCAAAATGATACTAGTTCCCAGCTAGCGTTCACACTGCACCATCAAAAGACAGGCTTCTTCCCTTTGCATTTCCACGGAAATCTCAAATATCACCAACAACCATGCAAGGACTGAACTCAGTGATGTGTTCTCAATGCTCAGCATACAAGATGGAATAAAACAGACAAGTCAGTGTTTGGAATAAGTAGATAAGGTTATGGAAATTGTCACTCTGTTGACAGGAAGGGCTAACACAACTTGGTTCAGATAATTTCCTCTGATCTTCAACTTCACTGTGTAGTGATTGCACATAAGCCTCATTTATCTACTTAACAAAAATAGGTATTGATTACCCATTGTGTGTGCTAAACGTTGGCCCTACAGAAGCAAATATATCGTCTGTTTTAGCCCGTGTACATTGTATTGAAAACACACTCTTCATTCACGCGAGTTTTATAAGAAAGCATTTGGTGAGCTCCTCAGTCCAGTTTTATCATTACACTAAACTTTTAAAAAATCACTAATGGTAGAATCTACCACATTCAGCAGCCACAGTGAACACTTTGTTTTAAATGTCAAGATTTTGAAAATCTCCAAATTACATGTTCTACATTGCTTTAGCAAAATGCTTTCTAAAGTTATATTTTAACACACATATCTAAATGGTGAAATACGTTAACTGCACACACTTTCAATTAACTTACCACTTAAAGTGTGAATATAAGATGAAATAAATGAAGCCGATTATTTTAGTATTCATTTTTCAATGCAACTATAACTCCGGCATTTAGACCCAGGTAACAGACAATTAAATACCAAAACATCATGCCTAGCACATGCATTTAAACTTTAAAATTAAGTCACAGAAGATAACTGCAAGTGATTATTGCATCATCTGTAATTGAGTATAATCCAACTTTATAAATATTGATGAACCCGCCAAGTTTCAGATCATCACTACTGTTGAATTTTACTACATTCTTCATTTGCATTTCCAAAATTGAAATTCTCCTCTGGATCTTTGGAAAGTTCCATTATTAAAGTGCCCCCAAACAGGTCACTTGCAATAATCTAAGGAATGAGAAAAAGCACACTTGTGAACAAAAGTCTATTATACATATATAGCTTGGTCCATCTCTCAAATATGCCCGCAAATCTATCTTTTGACACAGCCTGCAGACATAGCCTAAGACGGTTATTTCCTATAAGCATATACTCAGCCGTCAGGGGGATCTTCTGGTTATATTAAAATAGCAATCCCTTTATCGCATATTTAAGAAATACTCCCAAGAAAGTTTGTACTGAAGGATAGTTTGACTTTGAGTTGTAGGAGTTGGAAAGGTCGTGGACCTTAAGGAAATGTCTTACACAAACTCGTTTTCATAGGCAGCAAAGCCGTGCGAAAGAAATAATATTCCTCTCTCTTGACTTTCAAATCACATATCTAAGGGCCATGCAGGTTTTTTGTGGCTGGTTTGTATTACGACAATGTTGGCTTTTCATTTGTTACACATAGAATTGAGCATTGGATGCAGACCACACTTTCCCTTACCAATTGAATGGAAATCTGGAGAGTGAGCATTTGAACATGGTTCAAAGACTTTCAACTCTGGGGTTGGGAATATACCACAGGATAGTAAATTTATTTTGTAGATATTGGACAATTACCATGGATAATCTTTTTTGCGAGAGTTACTCCAAGGAAAAGAGAAGTGTAAAAGAATGTGAATGATTTTTAGTAAAATTGTCCAAAGGGCTGAGAAAAGTTCAATTTGTTTCTTGGTAGAACCCATATGTATTCATATGCACATATAAATAGGCCATTGATTCACACGGCCCTAAAAGAGCTTCAGACAGATCTGTTCTGTCGGAGATTCCGAGCTACTACAGATTTTGCATGGACTTGAACAAAAACTAAACATTTACCACCTATTTGAAAGAGTCTTTGTCAGTGACTATCTATGACTCAGTTTCTGTAAATGCGGGGGCATTTACAGTCCCACCTCGTTATCTTAACTGGACTTGTACCTGAAGCAAGGCCCTCACAGAAGAACCGTTAATAATTTTTTCTTGTGATTTGGGTTTTTTTCAATTTTTATTTTTCATACATGTTTGTAGTGCATGATTACATTCCTCATGGGGAGCTGGTACATGGACATAACAGAGCTTAATTCTTTTTTATTCCCTTTTCCTCCTTCCTTCCTCCTTCCATGTCTTTGTCCCTTTCCCTTTTGCAAAAGATTTCTCTCTATATTTCTTATTAGATATCTTTTATTTTGCTCTTTATTTATATTTTTGGTTTCTCCTATAAAAGAAACCATGTGATATTTAAGCCTTGTGTACCTGATTCATTTCATTTAACAGGATTGTCTCGAGGTGCATCTATTTTTCTACAAAAGATTCAGGTTTATGTTTCTTCAGGACATAGTAGTAATCTATTATATATAAATTTTCTTTATCTGTTAATGAACACATAGGCCAACTCCAAGATTTAGCTACTATGAATTGTGCTACTATAAACATGGCTATGTATATATCACCATAATATGATGACTTTAACTCTTTCAGGAAAATATCTAAAAGGGAAATAGGTGGTTTGAGTGAAATTTCCAGTTTTGTTTTTTTGCAGAATTTCCGTAATGATTACACTAGCTTACATTCCCACCAATAACGTAAAAGAGCCCCTTTCACACCACATCTTTGCCGGCGTTAGTTATTATTTGATTTCTTGATGATAGCCGTTCTTTCTGGTGTAAGATAAAATCTCAGTGTTGTTTGAATTTGCATTACTCTCATGGCCAGGTTTGTAGTTAACTGTTCAGTCAATTTGAGTAAGCCAACTGACGGGCTTAGCATAGTTCTGGGTGAGGCTGAAGGGATTTACTGAAGACTGAAGACCCATCCTGTGTAACACCAACCAATAAGCTTGCACCCTGAACAGAATAAAAAGGGAAATGAAGAAGGGTGGTTCTCTTCTGTTTCTTTGGAGGAGTTCTAGTCTTCACCTTCACCTTGGATGTCATCTCCTGGCTTCCAGCACAGACTCTTCAGCTTTCCTGCGCACAACTTTCAGCTCCCTGTACATTTGCACAGGACACTACAGTAAGCTCCAGCATGAGACAGCCTTCGCCCTCTTCCACACCTGTCTCCATGGGTAGCCATTGTAAGCCTACCTTGTAAATCCTTCTATATTTATACATGTTGTATGAAATCTATTTCTCTAGTGAGCACCGACTGATATAGCCAGAGATATTGAACAGATTTCCTTGTATTTATTGGCCATTGGTACTTCCTCTGAGAAGCGTCTATTCATTTCAGTTGCTCATTGTATGACTGAGTCTCGTATGTGGGAGGGGTCGAAATTTTTGCGTTCTTTATATAGTCTAGATTTTAGTCTTCTACCGAAGGAATAACTGTCATTTTTTTCTCATTCTGTAAGCTGTTTCTTCACTCTGTTGGTTGTTTCCTTTGGCATACAGAAGCTTTTTAATTTGATATGATCCCATCTGTGATTCTTGATGTTATTTCCCAAGCAGCTGGGGCTCTATGCAGAAAGTCCTTGCCTCTCCCTGTCTTAAGAGTTTTACCAATTTTATCTTCCTGCAGATTAAATACTGCTGTTCTAACATTTAGTACTTCGATCATTTTGATTTCAGTTTAGTACATGGTGACAGCCATGGGTCTAGATTCAACCTTGTGTATGTAGATAGCCAGTTTCCCCAGAACCATTTTTTTTTAAATGTTATCTTTCTCCTAGTGTATGTTTTTGGTCCCTTTGTCGAAGACCAGATAGCTGACTGTGCCGAGGGTTGTTTTGGGAGCCTCTATTTTGTTCCATTGATCCACATGTCTGTTTTGGTGCTAGCAGCATGCTATTTTAATCACTGTAGCTTTGTAGTATGACTTGATGTCCAAGATTGTGATGCTTCCTCCCTTTTGTGATAAGTACAGTTAAAACTTGCTCTTTTAGCAATCATCAAATATATAATCTACTGTTATTAACTACTGCCAAAGGGATGTAAAGAAAATCTTTTTTACTTGTTGCTCCATATAACTGAAATTTTGAAATCTCTGACCAACACCTCTCCAGTACTTCCTCATCCCTGTCCCCCATTGCCACCATTCTACTGTCTACTTCTATGAGTTTTGCTTTTGTTTACTCATTTTTTACATTAACATTTTTATTAGATTCTGCATTTAAGTGATATCTTGCAGTATCTTTTTCCTCTGTGCCTGGTTTATTTTGCTTAACATAGTATCTTCTGGGTTCATTCACGTTGTCTCAAACGACAGGATTTATTTTCTTTTAGGGCAGAATAGCATTCCATTGCATACATGCATCAGATTTCCTTTATCTGTTGATGTATCAGTGCACACTTAAATTTCTTTTATAGCTTTGCCATTGTGAGTAGTGTCATGAGGAATATGGAAAAGCAGTGCTAGAGCTGAACCCAGGACATTCTCACTGAGCTACCTCCTCAGTCCTTTATTTTTATTCTGAGACGAGTCTTGGTGAGTTGCTAAGTCGCCCAGGCTGGGCTTGAAATAGTAATCTTCTTATTTCAGCCTCCCAGAGTGCTAGGATAACAGGTATGTGCCACCATGCCTGCTTAGATACCTTTTCAGTATGCTGATTTCATATCCTTTAGGTACATACCCAGAAGTGGGATTTCTGGTGCAATTTCAGATTAGTGGTTCTCTTTTTAATTGCTTGGAGGAACTCCCATACTGCTTTCCATAACAGCTACACTGCATTCCCAACAGCAGTGCACAAGCGTTCCTTGTGCTTTACATCTTTACTAACACTTGTTACATACACTTGTTACCTGCTGTTTTTCAACTTTTAAAACGTTTATGCTTTTCTGACATGTTAGAGATTGAACCCACACCTTCACACTGAACTGCACCCCAACCCTTTTGATTTTTTGAGATGTTCTCATTAAGTCACTGAATTATCCAGCCCGGGCTGGAAGCTTCCGTTCTCTTGCCTCAGCCTCCCAGACTGCTGGCAATACAGATGTACTTCACCATGGCTGGCTATTAGGTTATTAACCCTTTTTTGCTTCAACTCATACCTCATCAAACCCCTGTACACAGGAGGGAATCAACGAAGAGACACTTACTAAAGAAAAAAAAATGCTCTTTGTGTGTGTGTGTGTGTGTGTGTGTGTGTGTGTGTGAAGTTGGTGCTGATAAACAAACATTTGGATGCTTAAGCTGAACCATTTTTATGTTTTGTCATCACTAACAGAAAGCTGGTGCACGATTTTTGGTCTTAGTTATAGAACACAAAGCAATAGACCTCATCTTCCTAGCAATAAGGAAACCTGGGAAAACAATAAAACAGGAAAATAATGAACACATGGTTTTGTGGTTTACTTAACTGGGAGGATATTTAGGAGACCTTGACTTACAGAAATGGATACATAAAAAGCATTGTTTGGACACTGATGGATTTATTTTGTTAACAGGAATACTTCTCATGCCAATGTAGTCAGAAAATAATGCGTGATATACTTTGGAGCCTCTTGACATGGAATTGTTCTCAGTAAAATTAACAATTTTTTTATCTTCAAAAATTTATGGACTGCAATTTAAATACATGCTTCCAGTCATTTTATGGAAAAAAAGTTGGTGCTGATAAACAAACGTTTGGATTCTTAAGCTGAACCATTTTTATGTTTTGCCATCACTAACAGAAAGCTGGTGCACGGCACTACTTCATTCACATGTCCTCTTCCTTCGGTTTCCACCCAAAATTTCTCATACTCCAAATTCTCTGGTTGCTTTAATCCCTGTAGCTTCCTGGAAGAAATACAAACTCCTTTCCAGTTAATCTGGATGAGATGGCTAATGACACTGCATGCTGCGATCGGAATGTGAAACTGGCTAACCAATATTCAGGGTGTTGTGAATAATATCCAGCATTTGTTTGTGGTGTGTCTGACTTAGAATTTGTATAAGTGATTTTAGAAACCCACGGCACTTCATTAAAAAAACATTCTTCTCCAGAGGCAATCCCGTAATGGAGGCAATCCCGTAGTACAGACTCCAGGGCATAAAATGATAAACTTTAGTGAAGTTCATTATCTTGTAAGTCTATCTGGTAAGAAAAAAAATAGCTGACTTAAAACTGATCTTATCAATTATTTATCCTTCTTTGGACACTGTGAGATTACCTAATTCCCAGGCTTTCAAATATGATTGCAAAAAATTGTTTGTTTCTCCTTCTGGTGATTCTTTTCACATCCAAACACCTTCTTAGAACAATCAGTTTTATAGAAAAGAAATTGTGACTTTTAAATAAAGTATTGGATCTTCTTTTACTACCTTTTATGGCCAATAATCTTTTGCTTCATACTTAGTAACTTTTACTGTCACGACATCCTTTTTAATCTCTAAACTGACCTGCCCTTGTTGACATTTAAATGCATTTACTCTTGCTCTGTGAAGATTAAGAATTGTTAGCCAGAGTTCACTTCAGCGTAACCCTTTGTTTACTCCAAACTTCTTATCTCCAACCTTCTCTACCTTTCTTCACTCCATCTCTTACTGTGCCCTGTCTATGTAATTTCCGATACAGAAATGGTATAAGACAAGGGAGTAAGTAGGCTGTAAACATCTCTTGCTAGGACCTCTAGGTTTGACTCTCTTCCTTCCTTATTCTCTAGAAAAGGAACCTGAGAAAGCTTGGATCCCATAGCCCACAAGCACATTGTGTGACTAGTATAGCATGCATTCCAGCTAATAAATCCCACGGAGTGCCGCTCATCCAGATTGGACCACTGAACCACCATCAGGAGCTGTCAGCAAACTAGGAGTCTGGGATTTGGGAAGCCGAGTTGCATTGGTGGCTTCGTTTGGGCAGGGGCCTCAGCTTCAGTTGAGGTCACTGGAATTATCCTGGTTTCCGCAGGTCCGACCCCCACCAACTCTTTTAGTTATTTAGTGAGAAACCTGATAGCACTTCTAAAAAATTCCCACTTGGGACTTCAGATAGCAGAAATGGATGTGTGCTAGTTGAAGCTGGAAGTGTCCTAATGCATGCTTGAGTGACTTTCTTTTCAAGGAAGGAAAAACTACAGCATACTGCCCAGTTTCCCATGAAGAAATTGGGTGACCACATCAAACTCCTCCTGTTACATGTCTCTGTATTTTTCTAGATTAAAGAATGGAATTCTTCGTATCATTTTATGGTCTGTAAACATCAAAGATAACCCAAATCCCATTTTTTTAAGTTACAGTGTGCTCTTCCTATCTCAGATGCAGCCAACTGTGGATCAAATATATTTTAAAACTGATAGTGCATATATCTGAACAAGTACTGACATTTGTCTTGTCGTTATTCCCCAAACAATACAGTTTAATAAGCGTTTGCTTAGCACTCACATTTTATTCGACAATATACTTGTAAGTAACCTAGAGGTGATTCATCTATGGGAGGATGCGTGTAGGTTCTGTGCAAATGTCACAACACTTTGTATGAAAGATCTGAGCATCTGTGGACTTCAGAATATGCACGGGGGTCTTGGAACTAATTTTCTGTAGATACTGCAGGATTACTGTAGTTCTTGGCCCATTTTTCTTCCATTTGCTATCAGGTCTCTGAGAGAATCATTATGGGGTCTTGAACTTTAGTTTTATAGTGCCCTGTGCTGTGACTAAGATATAAGATGTTTCCAACAAACATGTATTGAATGAAAGCTTTAACAAGGAAAACTAAATGGACTCCTCGCTGGAACTATCCAGGGACCCTCATCTTTTACAAAGAAACATTCTAAGGAAAAGAAATAACTTACCGTTTGTAGAACTAAAAATATTTGAAGTGGAGTCATGAGATATTCAGAGTCTACTGTAAGAAATGAATGATGACAGATGTATCATATAGTAATAGGAAGAAAAATACAAACATGGTCAAAAAACGTACACTGAATTCTGGAATCATTTATACAGAGTGATGAGAGGAAAAGGCCTGATTAAAAACGATCATAAGGAGAAGAGAAAGACTAACCTCTTTCTCTCCTCCCTTGCATTTCCTGTCATCTTGCTTAACCACACTTTTTCCTTTGGCACTAACCACAGTCTAAAATGATATAAATTTTGTTTATTCACCTGGGTTGTTTTCCACCCTTCCACATTCTCCATGTAGTCTAGGAGACCAGGGTCTTATCTATTCAGTTCTGGAACCCGTGAGTGACACATACAGGGACCTGAGAATACTCACCAGATGTTGAATGTTGGGTGGAAATCCAGGCAGAGAGAATAGGGAGCTTTGTCTTTGCAAGACTTTTTACCAGGAAGGAGTGAGATTCATGTTTTCCATGCAGTCTGCTCCTCAGCCTGCAATTTCTTGCAAGCCGCAGACTCCAAGCAACATGGTCAGGCCAAGTGACCATGGACCCAAATTTCCAAAATCACGAGCCAAAATAAACCATTTCTTTTGTAAGTTTACTATCTCAAATATTTGTCACAGTGCTGGAAACCCGATTAACATTCTACATACAGTAACTCTGTCCTACACAATTGGCAAGGATATTTGTTTTCCAATGACTCTTTCCTGTCTGTGTGTTTATTCCAAAAGGAGAGTTCATTGCTTTCCCTTGCTACCTGAAGTGTAGGACCTGACTTTGTCATACAAGGGAAAGAAATAATTTATAAATTTATAAATTTTTGCTGATGAAGGTAGAATTCAAACAAAATAATTAACAGAATGCGGAGAAGGAAGTGACACTATACTGTCAAGGAATATAAATGTTTCAAAAAATAAAATGACTTTATGGGAAAGTAGTACTCCATTGTATAAAAAACCCACAGTTTCTTTATCCATTCCGCAGTTGATAGGCATTTGGGCTGTTTCCAAAATGTAGTTAATACAAACTGTGCCACTATAAACATGGGTGTGTATATATATATTCCTGCGGTATGATGGTTTTAATTCTTCTGGGAAGATACCAAGCAGAGGAATAGCTGGGTCAGATGGAAACTCTAGTTGCAGTTTTCTGAGGACTCTCCACACTGATTTCCACAGTGGTTGGACCAGTCTACATTCCCACCAACAGTGGAGAAGGGTTCCTTTTTCTCCACAGCCCTGCCAGCATTTGTTATTGACTGATTTATCAGGCAGGGGGAAAGGAACAAAGGGACAAGAGAAACAAGGAATAGAAGGAAAAAATGGAAACAAAGCTTTTGTAAATAAGGAGGGAGGAGTGGTGAATGGAGGGGAGGGGAACAGAAAAAAAGAAGCAGCAATATATATCATGTACAGGTACAAATCCTCTATGATGAATGTTATCACTATGTACATCTAAAATGTACCATTAAGATAAAATTTTTAAAGATTAAAAAAATAAAATGTCTAATTATTTCTATTTGAGCAAAGTGTGTTCACCGTAAAGAAAATAGAACACAGGAATAAAATACTTTTTTGCCCTGCTAAAGATGGAATAGAAAGATGAAAGTGTAGAAATCAGAGAAGTCACATTAAGGAATAAAATAGCAATGGAACAAATAACATGAATGGAGATGGAGAAAAGAAAATAGAACAGTGTAAGAGGCAGACACCTCAGATGTCACAGCGACAGACAGACAGACAGACAGACAATCTACATGCACAGGAAAAAGACATCCAAATGTAGGGAAAGATCATCATAAGCACAAGAAACTCTGGCTGCAGAAGGTTTGAGATACAAATGCAGCAAAGGCCACGCAGGATTAGTGGGTATTTTGGAGAATAACAGTGAAGCAAAGAGGCTGAGAGTTCAGGGCAAAACAGACCTCAGTTCAAATCCTAGCTGGCTCACCTGAGGTGACTTAGGAGTTTCAGTCCAGTTCTTTAGACCTCAGTGTCCTCACTGATAGAGGGCGTATGAAAAAGCAGCTGGGCATAAGATGTGAAGTCAAGAGAAAATGAAGACAAAGTCTTCAATTTAGCAGCAGGCATGTACTAAACCAGGAGACAGAATCTAGTGTCTGCAAAGACAGCTCCAGGTAGCACGGTAGAGCGGGCCACAACATGACTGCCTTGGCAGCTTCTCCACTCTGCACAAGTGTCGCCGGACGGACCTCTACATGTTTGTCAAGAAAACCTGGGGCACATTCTGGCTGTTATTTCGATTTCCAAAAGTTTATAAGTTATTCGATTTTTGGAAAACACCTTGTAAGGCAAATGGACATGTCCAGAGTCTGTGAATATCTTTCTGTCCTTCAGCTGGCTCTCTGAACAAAAAAAAAAAAAGATTTTTCTTCGTGACTATTATTACCATTCCAACCCTTGGTGAGTAGTATTAATATAAATATGATTATTTTGGCTTCATGTTCAATGCGTGTTGCTTTCTTTGATGCCATAAGAACTATGACAGAGGAAATACTATATACTTATATCTATCTATGTATCTATCTAGCTATACATATATATATGTAATTAGAGGAACTCTAGTCTGGAAAATAATGTGCACAGATACGTACAGTAAAATGAGCATTTTTAAAAAGTAATATGAGAGAAACTTTTCTTTTCCTTTGAAAGACAACTTCAAGGTACATTTTCAAAAGAGAATCTCTTTTTGTTTGGTCCTATTTGAGATGAATTTCAGATTAAAGTCGGTAGTTCCTCTAGGGGGCTTGATCTATATTAGTTATTTATCAACTTCAGGATGGCTGCCGTTATTTTTCAAGCAATCAGACAGCAAACGGATTTGTGTATCTCAAGTCTCAAAATGTGCTTTAAATATTTCACGTGTCTTCAAGGTTAATGAACTTGACACAAACTATGCTAATTAAAAGTTGGCAGGGATTGGAACAAATGAACAATGATATTGTGTCTAAGAAAGATGTGTGCATTGAAGGAAAAAAGGAAGGAGACTTAATATTCTTCACTGGGACAATTATCAGTGACTTCTATAAAATGCAGTGCTCTTGTTAAAAAAGAGTAAATTATGATAGGTACTGACTATACAATATTTGTCATGTGGGTCACATTCTTCTATGTTTGTGGCACAGTTTGATACTCATAATAGTAATACACTATTAATTCAGTGATATTTTGGTCCCATTTTCTAAAAGAGGACGTTAAAACCTAGGGAAGTAGAGTGATTTACCCAAAAATCTCACAGAAAGGAAGAAGGGGAGCCAGTCTGAACTAAAGACATCAGGATTCACTGCAACACTCCTAAGTATCATTTTAAGCTAGATTTGTAGATCTTTCGGTACTGATTTGTTACAGATTCTCAAATAGTGATAGTGAGAACAGCAAGATGGAGAATGATAGGAGTATACACAGCACAGTTCCACTTACTTTAATTAAGACAGCAACGCTAATACATGCTGCTGTGATTGTGATGTGGTTTGTCCCCC
>QZML01000381.1:216866-259739 GCA_016801275.1 Hystrix brachyura | reverse complement strand
ACCTGTAATCCCAGCACTAGGGAGGCTGAGGCCGGGGGGTTGCTGCAAATTCAAGGTCATCCTGGCTACATAGTGAGTTCAAGACAAGCCTGGACTATGAAGCAAGAGTCTGTCTCAAAAGGGGGGTGGGGCAGAGAGATGCAACCAAGAAGGAGAACAGGATCAGAAGCTAGTTGGCGGGCTGTTTCCCAGGAGAAGCTCTGCTGCGGCTGGTTCTCCTGAAGGGGACTCGGCTGTTCTCTTTGCAGAAGGAGCTCGGGGCTTTGCCATCGTTGGGGATGGCTGCCGTTGCTTTGGGGGAGCTCTGGTCTTCATCTCTGCTGCGAGCATCGTATGCTGGCTCCAGGGAAGATCTCTTCAGCCATTTAGTGCAGACACAGATGTACATGGGACAGTGCTGTGGGCTCCCAGCCCTTGACTGGATCTTTCGGGTCTCCAGTGCATAGATAGACTTTCGGCACTCTTCCTGTGTTTGGCTTGTGTGTGTGTTGTAACTTGTAAATGTCCTGTATTAAATCTGCTCTCTTGAAAACCAGTGGCTCCGGAAAGTTAACTAATACTATATATATGGCGATGAGCGCTTAGCTTTTTCAAAAGGTATTACATTAAGATACAGCAATTAATCCCCTCAAGATACTCCTTTCTGCTTCAATCATCCCTCTCCCGTTGGTCTGGCTGCTTTCTGAAGCAGTTCTGGAAGTCCTCTTTCATGAGTGTCTTTAGTTGCACGGTCATGACTGCCTCAATGTCTGGAATCAATTCAAAAATTTTATCTCTCATGGCCATTTTGACTTTGAGGAAGAGCGAGGAGTCACATGCACTAGGTGGATGAGGACATAGTGTCACGTTTTTAAGAGGTTGCCTTTCTCTTGCACGGCACTGTACAGTAGCAGCTTTCGCTGTATTTTTGGTCACACCTTCTAAAGCCAATTGCAATCACACATTGTACATGTACACTGTCCATCTTACATCTACCAATACTTTGATCTCATAGTATGTGAAAAGACTTCTTACAAGACACATCTGTAGATTTTCTTACTTTTTGACATCTTCCATTATTAGAATATCGCAGAAAATAATCCACCTATTAAATGTATATTAGGAACTATGAACCACCACTCTGCGCTAGCTAATAAAACTGTTGTTCATTTAACTTAATATCAGTAAAACTTATTCTACGTACATGGGTGCATCTTGAGACCATACTCTGAAGTGAAATAAATCAGACACACGTGTTTAAATATCGCATCGTTTCTCTGGTGTGAGAAACTGAAAGTGTAAATAAAAACTAAACTGTATTATATTGGAAAAGGGAAGAAAATGTCCAAAGGGGGAAGGGAACAAGGGAGGGGAAGGGAAAAAAGGAACAGAGGGACAAGGGAAATAAGAAATGGAAGGAAAATATGGAAACAAAGCTTTTGCAAGAGGGACAAGAGAAATAAGAAATGGAAGGAAAATATGGAAACGAAGCTTTTGTAAATAAGGAGGGAGGTGGAGGTGAAGGGAAGGGAGGGGAATGGGAAAAAATAAGCCACAAGATATATCATGTACAGGCACAAATCCCCTGTGATGAATGTTATCACTATGTACATTTAAAATATACCATTAAAATAAAATTATAAAAAATGAAAAAAAAATCAGTAAAACTAGCGATGCCTCCTTCAACAATGGAGGACAACATTTAGTTACTAATTTAAATACTAACAGGAGTGATAATCCTGATGAAGAATCATACTGAGGTTGAGTCAGTGCTTAAAATAAACACTTTTATATTATAAAAGTTGGGGAGGAAAGATGTTGAAATCCCTTCCAGGCATTAATTTAATGTATCATGTTTTATCAGAAAATTCTTAAAATGTAGATTTCATAGTAACTCTCACTAGACAATGCATAATAGGCCTCTCTTTATATAATACTACTGTGAGCAGCTGGAAGTGAATCAGAAATGAGAATAAATACGGTATGAAGTCATTTTCTTAGAAACTCCCTTCGGTGGATGCCCTGATGGCTGAAGAGAGATTATGGAATATTCCCCATCCAGAAAATGAATGACTCCTCCAGTTACATACAGAAACATCTTTTCACAGCTTGTTTGAAGTGAGAATTTGTTAATTCTAATTTGTAAATCTAGAGATTTGATTGTGTTTCTTAAAAAGCTCAGGGATTTTACCTCATTTTCAACAGAGATTTAATAGACCTTGAATCTGAATTCACATTCCAGGTACTCAGCCATTTTTCAGCCTGCTGTATAGTGTACTTTTCAGAACAGTGTGAAACTTCGGTTTGAATAATTTAACAAAGCAACTTTCGTAAAAACAGATAAATCAAGAACAACACTGTTGAGTTAGACTAGCTCATGTTTGTTTATTTTCTTGAAAATTCTCAATACTCTCTATAAGAGTTCTCATTTATAGCATTTATACGTGACTGAGTTCATCTTGGTGTTACAGAATATATCTCTGTATATAGCATAATGCAACATGGGTAGTACAGGACATAAAAGAAAGGAGTTTTAAAGGAATATTTCAGGTTCCTACACACTTTTTCCCTTAATGTGAGTTTTTTGCTTTAACTATTTGTACCACAGAATTTGCTTTGGGAAGATAAAATCTTTGTTTGTACAAGTTGCCATTTGCCGAGTGGATCATCATGAAAGTGGGGAGACCCAGTTCCTGGGGGGAATAGAAAATTAGTTCAAACTACCCAGAAAAAAAATCACATAAAATATGGGAAAATGTTACATATAAAATGATGACCTTTACTTTGATAGTCATTTTAAAACAATTGAAAAAACTGTATGTTCACCAAATGTTAATAGTTAAATCAATCGTGAATGATTTTCTCCATTAAATATCTACCTTACATCATCTTCTACAAAAAAATTACCATAAGTTAAATAAACACATGGTATATTATTAGCTAACCATAAAAATGACAGAAACGGGAATTGAGTGGCAGCATTGAAAAGATACTTGATGCTGTTCAATGGAAAAGAAGATAAAATTTTTTGTCCTGTCATTCAAAAACTAAGACCTCTAAGAGTAGATATATGCCAAACAATAATAATGCATATGAATCTCTCCATCTATTTTGCAAATTCTCCACATATGCTTTTCATATTGTAATTATAGTAATTTAAAATCTAAAATTGCAATGAAATCCATTGATAACTGGTTGAATATAATACAACTGCTTCGTGACCTGTTTTCTCTGATTCTCACTTGCCTCGTCCTGAAAGGATGGTCTGGATTTGTGCTTTTTCAGATTGTCAGATATGTTAATAAAGTTCATTAAGATGGAATTATTAAAATATAAACTGTGAAAAGAACATTCAAAACGCAAGCCCCAGTTTTTAACTCTGTATTCAACTGACATGAAGCCATATTTTAATAATCAAATTAGCATAAACATAACACAGGAAAAATGTACAAAAACCACACACATTGTGCAGTTGAAATGTGCACAGAGATGATTACATGTGAGTGACTTTTACAATTATTTGGTAGATGTACCCAAACCCAAGGTGAGGAAGAAAATTATGCTTTTCCACACGCAGCCTCTGCATACACACTAGGAGAACCAGTCACGCCGTGACATCAATATTTAAAGTTCTTATATCCTCAGTGTGTCTCTCTCCTTCCCTACTCTGTGCTCTTACATTCTCTAACCCGGCCGAACTGAGGACAAGGCCACAGTTCATCTGCACTCTCGTTCTGTTTCTAGTAGTAGGGAAGCCAGTCTCCTGGAAATATGTTACTAGGAATGGAAGAAGCTATTGTACAGCAGTTTCAGCAAGCTTACGATATTTATTTTTGAACTTAATTAAAAATGAGGCCCGTCGCGTTTTCAAAATTCATTTGCAATGCTTCAACAGCAGCCAGCCTCAAGAATTTATCCTGTAGACTTTGGCTTCAATTTAAACAATAGATGAAGTGGGTTTGGAATCCATGAGCTTCCTGTGTGTGGTTCTTCTTCTAGCGATACACATCATTTTAAACGTTCTATCAACTTTGTGAAGTACTTGATGACAGTTTTTATCAGGAGTACAATACCCAGCGAATCACCTTTCTCTTTGATAATTGTTGCAAAACGATGTAATCTGTCCAACAATCTTTAGCATCTCCTCGGTACACACTAGTCTTACCTGTTTTCGAAAAAGAGGTTCAATTCTTTTCTTCCATATTAAGGGAAAATATTCAGATCTTTTAAAACACCAAAGGTGTTAAAGAAATACAATAATCCCGCCCTTTTCACGGAAGATACATCCCAAGATCTTAATGGGTCCCCTAATTCACAGTGCTGAGTCCTACGTGTACTGTTTTTTCCCGTACTTACATAGCCATGATAAAGCTTAATTTGTAAATTAGGCACAGTAAGAAATAAAAAAGAAGTAATTATTAATCAAATAGAATGATTACAGTGACATGTGGCAGTAAAAGTTCTTTAGGGTTCACAAATTATTTATTTCTGCAATTTCCCCACTCCCCAAATCTGGAAGACAGTTGACCATAGGTAACCGAAACCAGACAATACCAAACCACAGATAAAGGGGCAAGACTCTAAATTGAATTTTTAAAGGCAACATAGGATTCCTGGTAAGTTTCCTATCTTACAAGTGCACCATCCCCTCAATTTTCATCCTCCTTGACATTAAAGGATTTTTGTAATCATCTTCTGTATCATCATAAAATAAGGAGAATCTCAAATGTACACAGTTTGTTGTGTGTGTTCGCCATTCTTCACGTGTCACTAAATACACTTTTTTTTGCAATGAACTTTTTATATAAAGTCTCTCTGTATGAACAAAGTAGAGATTGAATTTAGACTTGTGCGGTTCTTAATTTGGTGATGATTCCAGGATGCTTTCCTAGCATCAAATACCAAACCACAGATAAAGGAGAAAGACTCTAAATTGAATTTTTGAAGTCAACATAGGATTCCTGGTAAGTTTCCTATCTTACAAGTGCACCATCCCCTCAATTTTCATCCTCCTTGACATTAAAGGATTTTTGTAATCATCTTCTGTATCATCATAAAATAAGGAGAATCTCAAATGTATACAGTTTGTTGTGTGTGTTCGCCATTCTTCACGTGTCACTAAATACACTTTTTTTTGCAATGAACTTTTTATATCAAGTCTCTCTGTAAGAACGAAGTAGAGACTGAATTTAGACTTGTGCGGTTCTTAATTTGGTGATGAGTCCAGGATGCTTTCCTAGCATCGCAGCTCTACCAATCAGGGGCTCCTACTGTACAAATTCGCAACACTACACCCCATTTGTGCACACAGGTCACATGCCTGGATGTCAAAGTGCCGCAAAATGCTTATTGTCAACCTCTGCAATGAAGAGTTTTGGGATTGGTTCAGTGTGTGAACAGCACGCAGTATGAGAAGAACTAGTTTCAAAGGGTCTACGTTACCATCAAGATCACTGCTTCTCAATCCCAAATTCAGTTAAGGATTCCTTGGCAGGATTAGGGGAGGAGCTGTGGAGATTATTTAAAGGGTGATGCGAGACAAAACTCAGAACTAAACTGGATCCTCCTCGGTTGCCCTCATGGTATCAGTAAAATGTTCTGCTTTGAAGGTTTTGTCTTGCACTGGCCACGTGGCAGCCAAGACATGACATAATGGAAGCTATGCGCGTCATCATTCAGCCTACCTGTGGTGATAAGGGAACTGGAATTCACTCTTTGCCCCCGCAAACACACACACAAAAGAAAAATGTGGATCCAACATATGAACCAAAAAAATCCATAAAAATCATCTAAAGATAAAAATATACATGTTCCTAGTGTAAAGAATTACAAACCATGAGACTAAAAGCAGAAGCTGTCAAGGAGAAAAGTGAAAAGTGATTGTATAGTCATTATGAACAACTGCTGGCCAAAAATAATTAAAGTGCAAAACAACAAATGTCAGAAAAAAGGAAATATTTTCAAATTATGACACAAGTGTCAATATTTATGGTACAAAGTGACCTTCTGTGTCGGGAAAATGAAAACGTACCCTCTTTTAAGGATATTGATTAAAGAAATGTTAATAAGTGAATGTTAAGTCCAACGTTACTGGTAATTGAAACATTCAAATAAAGCATATTTTAGATAGATAGATAGAAAATAGATAGATAGATAGATTCGAGGAGGGATTACTTTTATAAAATAGCAAACACCTGCAATATGTTTAGGGAGCTATCTTAGAGAAGATGAAACAGAATATAAATAAAGGTTATAATTGTGTTTTATAAAGCTGCCAAATTAAATATGGTATAAATGGTAAAATGTCTACCTTTGGTTTCTATTCTCTATGACAATGTATTCGTTGTGTCTCTGTAAAGAGTATCCCTGAGGCTGACTGAGATACTCCAAAGACATTCCTCAAAGAGTATCTTGGAGGGCATGATCCAGCTTTCCTGCCTGATTGGAACCACCGCCCAGCTGCGGACTTGTTCCTGTGTCCACGACCCCACCTGGCTGGCAGCAAAGGGGTGCAGAGGGCAGGAGTGATGACCAATGACTGAGCTGTGCGTTTGTCTTGGATTCCTGTCAATCACACTTATGGGAGTGCATAAGAGAGAGGAGAGATTTAACTATCTCTGGCTCATGGTTAGCCAACAGTGATTTATATCAACGAGACCAGAGTCAGGTCACAGAAGCTGATTTAGGCAGAAGCTGGGAGAATAGAAAGGAAAGGTATTGGGGGAGTGAGAAGGGGAGGGTGGGTGGCCGGTTATGTCAAGTGTAGCTGATTAAGAAAAACTTGACAAAAGCCACAGAATCTGGAGGAATTCTGGGGAAGCTCTTCCATTACAAAGACCTGAACTTAGCTCATTCTTCAATTAAAAATGAAGCTGGAGCCAACGGAATATCATTCCACCTTTTAAAGGAAGGAACTGCCTATGTGTGGTGCCAAGGCGAGAGCTTGGAGATCATTCTGGTCAGTGAAAGGAACTGGACACAGAAGTAATACAGTCCCCCGCTTCATGATTCACTCTACTGTGGTTTGAAACTATTCAAATTTTGAAAAACTGCATCTCTACTGAATATGAACAGACTTTTTTCCATGACATTATTACCTAAATAATAAAGTACAACACCTACTTGTGTGGTGTTTACATTGTATTAGGTATTACGAGCCATCTAGAGATGATTGGATATACACGGGAAGAGACATATAGATTCTATGCGCAAACTATCCCGTTTGATAGAAAAGCCTTGGAATACGGGGCATGGGGTCTTGGAAAATACCCTGGACAGCAAGGGATGACTTCACTGTATGATTCCATGTAATGAAGGACTTAGAGTAGCCAAATCCACACGTACAGAAAATGGAATGAGAGGTGTGAGAAACAGCCACGGGAGGAAATGGGGAGCGAGTAAGGAGTACAGAGCTTGAGTACTGCAGGATGAAGAGAACTCTGGAGGTGGTTGTTGGCGATGGCTGCACACTGTTCAGTATCATTGAATGGTACAGTTAATAATGGTTAAGATGGTCAGTGTGGTGGACCTAATGTGGTCAACTTGAGCCAGAACCCCCAGATGGACTGAGTTGGTGTGATGCTGGGCATACGAGATCCACCTGACGGTTGTTTCTGATGCAACATAAAGCAGAGTGGGAGCCATAGTGTTGGTGGGCTGTTTCCCAGGAAAAGCTCTGCTGTGGCTGGTTCTCCCAAAGGGAACTTGGCTGTTCTCGTCCAGGAAGGAGCTCGGGGCCTTGCTGTCATCGAGGATGGCTGCTGTTGCTTCAGGGGAGCTCTGGTTGTCATCTCTGCCGTGAGCATCGCATCCTGCTTCCAGTAAAGATTTCTTCAGCCATCATGAGCAGACACGGACGTACATGGGACAGTGTTGTGGGCTCCCAGCCCTTGACTACATCTTTTGGGTCTCCAGTGCTTAGCTGGACATTTGGCACTTCTTGCATTTGGCTTGTGGGTGAATATTGCAATCTATAAATGTCCTCTATTAAATCTGCTCTCTTGCAACCATTGGTTCTAGAAAATCTAAGACAGTCAGCTCGATGTGTATTTTACTATAATTTTAAAACATGAAGTTTAGAGGATATGATGTTGAAATGCATAGAAGAGGTTTGTACAGCAGTAATTTTGGATACACTTGTAGCTCTCAGCCGAGCCGCCAAGAAAAAGGCAGAGATATTTGCTGATAGAGTTCATATATTATGTTTAAATGTAATCTAGTTTAAGTTTATTTAAACATCTACTAGTGGCATAAGGCAGTGAGCCCATACTAATGCAGGCCAACAAGATGCATAAAGTTTAAAGGACACCCCAGTATCATGTCATGTCTCGGGGCTAATAGGTCAAACGTAAAGTGCACAGGAGAGGGCAGCCACGCCTCACCCAGCAAGCGGGTATTATTTTATATGTATTTCTGAAAATAAGCTAAAATTAGGATGAAAGGCCGTTCGCGGGGCTAATAGGTCAAACGTAAAGTGCACAGGAGAGGGCAGCCCACGCCTCACCCAGCAAGCGGGTATTATTTTATATGTATTTCAGAAAATAAGCTAAAATTAGGATGAAAGGCCGTTCGTGAGCATTGACCCATCCCCATGGGCCTGATTATAAATGTTTCCTTGCATCGTTTTACTGTTTGATGTGCTGTATTTTACCATCCCAGAAGAGAAATGTATTTCCAGTGTGCTAAATGTTGCAGTGCATTGGGAACTCTTGCAGTCAATACTTCCAACATTCACCAGCCCCGAAAACCACATCCGTAAGGAACTTTGTAATATGCACTTTCTCCTTGCCATCTTCACGTAACCCCTCTACTGTGCCACCAACATGTAAAAGCTGGATCACAAATTTGGGGAATGACAGGCTGACAGGGTCAGATCTAATCTCTGTTAGATTTAAGTGACAGAAAATGAACTCTCACCACAGGACACCCACTCTGCTGATGTCTGCATATATTTTCACCCTTCTCTTTAGCATGGCTAAACAAAGGACGCAAAACGAATATTCGTACATATCTCTGAAATTCGTGTATGTGTTTTTCATCTGTCAGAGATGACGTACACAATCTGTTAGGAGAGAAGAAAGATGCAGAAATCACCTTAGGCTAATTCCTCACAACCTTCACTTTCTCACTAGGGAATCAGGAGACCAGAGAGGTAGTCATGCTCATCCAAGCTAACCAAGATTCTGTGATTCCTCGTATTAAATCCGGTACTCGTGGCGATATGTCTTCAGGATGGTTCCATGCATGTATGTGCTAAAATATAACAAGCCTACTACATGTGTGACCTACTTTGTATGTGCCATGGTGATGGCTTATTGCAAGAAGTACAATCCAAAGATGGAATTTTACTAAAATGGAATCCTGTTCTTTATCTGTATCTCACCAAAAGGCACTGAAAAGGATACAAGTGCTGCTCTTTAGCGACACTTGCATTGCTTTAATTGTTCCCCATGCCACATTGTGCGGTCTCCTTCAACCACCCTCCCACTCAACCCATCCCTTCTTTCTCCCGTACCACTGAACACTCTTCTTTCCTTACAGGGTACATAGCTACTGATTGAGAAGACACGGGCATGTTTTTCTGGAGTTACACTACTACAACATTTTTGGTTTGGTTTTACCCTTGTCTCATTCCAATACTTCAGGCTAGAGTTTAAATTGTGGCTGTTCGGAGCTTCTGTGGCTCTTTGATTGCAGATTGTCACAGGCAAGATGAGAAAAAACAGGCTAAGCTGGCAAATTAATAACTCTTTGAATTATTGGTCTAAAGGCAGTCCTTCAATGGCCACCATTACAGTGGGGCGATGCACGGATTTCATAATCTTTAGCCCTGACATTATTAGCAAGCTGTTGAATGCAAGATTTTAAGAGCTTTCGCTTGATCTGCGGTGTACACAGATCGCAAACACCTTAAGATTTAAACGGCTTCCTACCAGCTGGAGTAACTACCAAGCCAGAAGGTGCAGTAGGAAAAGGTCAAAGACACGCTCAGAACCAAACACAAGATGCCCTTAAAGCCGGAAAGGAAGATTTTAGTGCTATGAGAAGAGTCTTGTTCAACCTCAGCGATCGCAGAAACAGAACAGAGGCCCGGCTGTGTGGGGAACTTCCAAGGGCTGCAGCCAGGAGGGAAAGCAAGCCTGGAAGACATAAAGCTTGAACAAACAAACACACTCAGTGCTGAGTGACGTTGGCCTCGGGAAAAGAAGGGTCACACCTTTGCTTGGAGGCAAAGCAAAGGCACCCTGAGGCTGGAAACGCATCAACATCCTCCACCAAAGCACATCTTAGCTCACTGTCAATTCAAACAGGCACCGCTCTTCTGTGAACAGCCCCCCTTCTCTCTCTCTTTTCCTTTTTCTTTCTAGCTCTTTGTGCAGAGTTTTCTGTGTACCCGGAGTTGTCTGATAAAAGCTTTTTTGGGATATTTCTAACCTTGTCTCACATCAAGGAGTAAGAACCCAAAACAGAGTTTAACACCCTGAAATTAGGACTACAGTCCTCCAAGATCAACAGGGTAGTTGATTGTTGCAGTCTTCAGCTTAGATGACTCAAAAGAACTTTGAAAGGCAACAGGGTACAACTTTAGCACAGCATAAAAAAAGTAAAAACAAGCACACAAAAGCCTCCAGTGTCTTATCATTCAAAAGATGAAAAATACAAAGTGACTACCAAAAAAAAACAGCTGAGAGAGGATATTCCCTTTCAGCCCTGGAAGATGGTGCTGAGGGAATTACACTCTGTTCAGGTAGGAGTGTATCTTGGAGTGTTAGAGTTAGCTCGCGGGGCCATTTATAATTCTTCTTGGAAGTGTCTATTGCTTTCACTTGCCCATTTTTTTTCTTTTCATTGGGTCTTTTATTTTGGAGGGTCTATGTATTTTGTAGTTTTTCATACATTCTAAATATTAGTCCTCTGGGGTGTAGCTGGCAAAGTATTTTTCCTATTCTGTATGAATGGATAAAGAAAATGTGGTATTTATTCAGAGCGGAGTACTATTGTACTATAAAGAATGATAAGTTTCAGTCACTTGAAGGAAAATAGATGGACCCTGAGACCATAATGTTAAGTGAAATAAATCAGACACACAAGCTTAAATATCCGATGGCTTCTCTCATGTGAGAAAGCCAAAGTATAAATGAATCAAAGATCAAAATAAGCAATAGATAAAAAGGAACAGAAAGAAACAGGCTTCTTTTGGTCTGGTTTATTGTGGAAAGGTCAAGAAAGTTCAAAAAAAGATTCTTTCTTTTCTGTTTTTTTTTTGGATCAAAATAAGCAATAGATAAAAAGGAACAGAAAGAAACAGGCTCCTTTTGGTCTGGATTATTGTGGAAAGGTCAAGAAAGTTCAAAAAAAGATTCTTTTTTTTCTGTTTTTTTTTGGTGGGGGATCAAACTCANNNNCTCAGGGCCTTGTGCTTGCTAGGCAAGTGCTCTACCACTTGGGATAAATGCCCAACCCAAGATTCATTTTCTTTTAAAATCCTTGCTCTGTTCCTTATTAAGTCCACTAATATGATACTTTGGTGACTTTATTTTTATTAGTATATGATTACAATACATAATAAATACAGTGTCGGAAATCGGTACATATACATATTGAATTTTGATCCTTTTTATTTCCCCTTTTCCTCCCTGCTGTCTCTCCTTACCCCCAGATTCCCTTCATATCTCCACAAAATCTATTTCTCTCTTTCCTACCATCTGTCTTATGTGGCATTTAACATTCTATGTCTGATTTCACTCAGGAATATGCTCTGAAGGTGCATCTGTTTGCCTACAAATGACTAAAATTTATCCTTCTTCATGGCTGAGTAGTACTCCATTGTGTATATATACCGCATTCTTATCCATCCATCTGTTGATGGGTATATAGGCTGCTTCCAAAATTTAGCTGTTATGAGTCTTGAAAGAAATCTTCAATATAGTTTATAAAGTCTACCTGGTAGATGCTATGTAACTATCTGTTTCTTCTTCCCCTGAGGTGTGGAAGGTGGGAGTTCTGTTAAGTCATTGCATTTAGGAACCATGCCTCTATTCACCAATACTTTCTCAGATTTTAAGGTGCTCATAATACACCCAAGGATGTCATTAAAATAGCAATTGTGATTCACTAGGCTTGAAGACAGGTCTTAAATTCTGCATTTTAAAAAAGCTTGCTAGTAATGTTGCTGCCGCTGCCCTTGGACCACAAGTTGACCAATGAGACTCTAAAATGCACCATCTCTTAGGTGGGGGCAGCATTATGTCCTGGAGAAAACCAGGTTGTACTTTGATTACAGATTCTTTGTGTTTTGATTCCCTAAATTTCTCTTCTGTTCTGTCCCACACCACCTTGGTCTGGTAGAACCCTGAATGCCATGGAAGAGTCGTTTTACAGTGTTCTTGCTTGAGATGACAGAGTGACTTAGTTTCAGGCAACCTGTGCTTCCGTTGTGAGACAAAGCCTAGCAGTTTGCCTTTTTGTAGTTGTGTGTCTAAAGAACGCTCTGTGGTCTGATTTAGGAGATGAGGATCACAGAGGCTCTCGAGCAAGGCATTTAGAAGCAATTAACTGGAACAGGGGAGACTCCGGTGGTTATTGAGACAGAGCATTTGGATAGCAAGCACCTAGGTTCACGGGGCTGATTGTGTGTTTGGTATGGTGGTGGTGTGGACCTTGAGGGAGCTGATAGAATCTTCCAGGAGCTCCAAAATCTTTCTAAGTCCTGCAGACAGGCTATCTGGGAACCATAGTGGAGGAAGTAGCAAGGGGCTCTAAGGAAGTCACTTCACACTTGGGAGCAGAGTGTGTCTCAGTCTTTGCAATGAGGAGAGATAATACTCACTTTAAATGGAATTTTATCATCAAACAGCAGAGAAGAGACACATGGGAAAGTCTATTTGTCCATTTTATTTATTCTCTTGCATCTAGACAAAGTATGAGCTTTGTCAGTATTCAATCTCTTCCTTCCCTCCCTTCTTTCTTCCTTCCTTTCTTCCTTCCTCTTTCTCTTTTCTTTCTTTTCCTTCCTTCCTTCCTTCCTTCCTTCCTTCCTTCCTTCCTTCCTTCCTTCCTTCCTTCCTTCCTTCCTTCCTTCCTTCCTTCCTTCCTTCCTTCCTTCCTTCCTTCCTTCCTTCCTTCCTTCCTTCCTTCCTTCCTTCCTTCCTTCCTTCCCAGTCTAGGGATTGAACCCAGGGCCTTCACACTGAGCTGTCTGCCCAGCCCCTTTCTGTAAATTTAAATTTGGAAACAGAGTCTTGCTAAGTCTCTGAGTTGCTCAGGCTGGGCTCAAATTTGCAATCCTCCTTCCTCAGCCTCCAAGAAAGCTGAGATTCACAGCATGTGCTACCACATCCAGGTTCTTCTCTTTATTTCTTTTAAGAAAGAAGAATTGAACACACTGCTGGTCTGTCGTAGCAGTCGCAATGGGAAGAAATAATATACAGATTAATTGAGATTTTATAATGAAAGAGCTAAGAGGTGATGTCCAAGAAATCCCGCTTGTCCTTTTTACTGCTTCTGTCTTACCTGCATGAACTAGGAACTTCTGCAGTACCTGGTCTGTTCTCTTTATTCCTTTTATGCAGGAAAAATCGAACAATGAGCACAAAGAAAAAATTGAATTGAATCTCCAGCCTTGGGATCACACAGCTCTTTCTGGCAGCAGGGTACCCATAGTAGCTATCAAAACGGAAGAAAAGGAAACATTCTGGGAGCCACCTGCCCCTGAAGCTCAAAGTCCCTGACTAGATTTCTAGTGACAAGGCCACCTGCCCCACACATTCAAAGGGACACTTCGCTACTGAATCCGGAAGTGAAAACAATTGAATGGCCAACACCTGCACTTCTTTTGTACAGAGGAGGAGAGAGATAAGGAGACACTCCATGGGAACCTGGAAGGTGGTATTAGAAATACAAATATTGCCCCTTATCTCCCACACAATTATTTCAGCAGCTGTACCAGTCTGCTTCCCTACAGATAGCCGCAAATTAGCTTCCTCCAAAACAGTACACCCCGCGGGAAAATGACTCCCGAAGGTCAATAATGTGTAGATATATTGACTCAAGGAATAGTCAAGCTGCTAAAGGGGTCGATGCTAGTTTTTTTCCCTTGACATATTTATTAATAATTTAGGATGTGGGGGAAATAGGATGTCTCGTGGGATTGATGTGAGTTACAAAGTATCATATATCAGAAGGAAAACTGAAATGAAGCCAACAGAGCAAAATGTTAGATGGTGAGATTAAAATAATGCTACGCACACCACAGAACAGAAAGATAATGCAAAGCACGAGCCCAAATCAACGCCAGTATATTTTTCTGCTTTTCACTGTAGTTTGTGTTTATGGCTGGTTTATAGTAGTGATATTTTGGCGGTCTTAAAAAAATATATCTGATTTTTGTATCTAAACATTGCCCATCAAAGTAGGTCACTTGCAAGGCCGCTGCTTAAAAAACGTTGTAAAAATGGCTACTTCTGAGGGTAAGGCATTTAAAAGAATATTTGCATTACCAGCAGATGCTTTCTGCAGAGTCTAAGATATGTCTGTTGATGCAAAAAAATATTTAAGTGAAAATGCATGCTTACATAAAGGTTGTGAAAGTTTGAGAAAATAATTTGAGTGAAAAGGAAAGAGGATTAGAGGATCTGAAATGTGACTGATGTCTTATAAGTTGGTATTTGCATTCTAAAGATAGAGTAGAGTGATGGACTGATGTCTTATAAGTTGGTATTTGCATTCTAAAGATAGAGTAGAGTGATGTGATATAGAGAAAAATATTCTTCCTCCAGATGCAATACTCTCTCTGCGTAATGCTACATTAGTTTGAATGTAAAGCATTTCGAAAAGTGGATGCACACTGGATAGTATCAGTCAAACATTTAGCCTGGAAGTCTCTATTTTTTCTATTGGTCCAAGAGGTGTAGGTAAGAAAATAACAGGCACTGGTGAAGGAATGCAGAAAAAGGAACCCTTGCACATTGTTGATGAGAATATAAGTTAGTACCACAGCCATGGAAAATAGAATGAGTGTATGATTCAGCATGTACACTGCTGGGTACTGAGGAAGTGAAATCAGGATACAAAAGAGACACCCCATGTTTATGGCAGCATAATTCAAAATACTGAAGATACGAATTCAACCAAGGTGTCCATCAACTGATGTGTGAACAGGGAAAATGTGGCATAGATACACAAGGAAATACTATCCAAGCATGAAAAAGAAGAAATCCTGTCATTTGCAGCAACATGGATGGAATTGGAGGACATGATGGTTAAGTGAAATCAACCAGGCACAAAAAGATGAACACCACATGTTCTCACTCAGATGTGAATGGTAAAAAATGAAAAAAAGTTTATCAGATACCTGAGCGTGGTGGTAAGCACCTGTAATTCATCTCAGCTTCTTGAGAGGCTGAGGCAGGAAGTTCTTAACTTCAAAGCTAACCTGGGAAACCTAGCAAGACCCTATCTCAAAAAATTAAAAAAGAAAAGAAAAAATAAAATAAAATGAAAAGAGGATGGAGAACTCCTCTTCCAGCTTTCTTGTCCTCATTTTTAACAAATACAGTTGCATCCAGCTGACCACCTGATAAATTGTGAGATTTTGGATTTTATTAGCTTTAATAACAGTTCATTTTATGTGAGGCAGATTTTCCTCTCAAATGGAGTTTTGGTTTCTTTTGGTTCTGGTGCTAGAGATCAGACCCAGGGCCTGGTGCACGCCAGGAAGGTGACTGCACTGAGCTGCACCCCCAGCTCTATCTCAATTATTTTCAAAACACAGGAGGACAAATCAGCATGTGGCTGGGATCACTTCACCAATCAGCTCTCTCTACAGCTGAAAGATCGGAGGTCTCTTACGGTCCATACAGAAGGGAAAACATCATTATGAAATCTCCGACCGCAGCAGCTGTTACACGCTATCCTCATGTAACACCTAGACACAATTCTACTCCAAGGTGTTAAGTTTGATGTGGTCAGCCCAACGAGGCTCTAGGTCATGGGGTGCAGTCCCACCCACATCCTCCCCACGGTTACAATCCATAGGACCACTATGTGCTATGCTCAGGAGTCAGAGAAGACTAGAGAGAGTCACGTAATGTCACACTCTTGAATGCTGCTCTAGGGCAGGATTTGGGAAGGTGCTGCTGAAATTATCTGTGTATGCCCAGGGATGGGTGAGGGGCCTATGAGAGTGCAGTAGGCCTGAAATGGCATCAGAAGAAAGAAACTTTGCAAGTGATAGAGGAGGAAGGAAGAATGCCATGTTAATGTAGAATCAGTGGAAAGAAATGGTGAAGGTCACCCTCGGAGCCCTACAAAGCCTCCCATTGGAGCACAACTCACCCTGTGGCAGAAAGAAGGCTGCTCTCAAAGATGCTCCTGATTTTCCACCTTCTGTAAGGTGCCCACGTTTATGCCTGCAGCTCTCCAAACCTGTGGAAATAAGTGCCCACCCATCCAAAGCACCTCACACTTCCTCCTCCACTTCTTGTTTTGCTTTGGTGTTTTTGGGTGCTGGGGACCAAATTCGGGGCCGTGTCCTTGCTAGCCGAGTGTTTTTACCACTGAGCTAAATCCCCAACCTCCCTCACTTCTTTCCTTCAACATTTCAATGAATCAATGGGTCTCCTCATAAGTTGCGAGAAGGAAAAGGGGGTCAGAGGGAAAAGGGACAATGCTCTTGGTGTTTCCATCATTGTAGGGATAGGGATCTCCACAGGTAGAGAAAAAATAGGGTAAAAGCCTCATTAGATGTTAATAAAAATTAATAGACAGGGCTGGGGATTTAGCTCAGTGATTAGAGTGCTTGCCTTGCAAGCACAAGGGCCTGAGTTCGACGGCACCAAAAAAAAAAAAAAAATTAATAGACAATTTTGACTTCTACAGCTAGATTCTAAAAGCCAGACAGTTATAATCGAATAGTTACAAACAAAGGTAGCTAGATTCCAACAGTTAGAGACAAAGACAAAGAGAATGGTTCCAAGAAGGCCCCAGGTGATCTGATTAACATAAAGAACACAAACTCCCCCTTCATTTGATCCTTATATCTGCATTACCTGGCCCTAACGCACCCACCCATAAACTTCCCCTCTGCCAAAAGACAAAGGTCACAGGGCTGAGGGACATCGAGGCAGAGATGACAGATATGCCCAAGAGCCAATCAGATTCCAAGGGCCGACCCAAGGAAAAAATTTCAATAAAAAAGGCTCTACAATGAAGGGCCCATGAATATTGTGCTTTCGGCCCAAGAGCCAATCAGATTCCAAGGGCCGACCCAAGGAAAAAAACTTCAATGAAAAAGGCTCTACAATGAAGGGCCCATGAATATTTTGCTTTCAAATGCTACCATCCAGTAGCTGTCATCTCCCTTTCCCCCTTTTTCACCACTTTTAGATAAAATGTCTTCTACACACATTGTTTTCTCTTAATTTAAACTGGGTTTCTTTCATCCTTGACTGTACCTGGGTTTATGATTGCCAGGAAGTATATTTTCTAGCGGGGCAGCAGCTCACAGTCCACCTCCGGACGTAACATCATGAAAGAAGTTCCCAGGATATTCATTTAGCATTACAAAGTTTTTTCTCAAAAAATTCCAATATAGCAGTAGGCTTCTATATCAGGAAGTTATTAAAAATCTAAGTACACAGAGAAGACTCAATGACATTCATGTAGGCTTTCAGCTTTGTTTTCTGAAAACAAAATGGAAAAGACTTGTGGGGGAAATGGGTGGAATTTGAGTAAAACAGGGAGTTGCATAAGAAATAAAAAAAATAATGATACAAAATGGAGAATTGTGGAAATGAATGAGAATTCTAGGGAAATAGGGAATTGGGCCAGAGAAAAGATGTGAAGAGGGATGGAGCCGTGGGGAGGAATGAAGAATTGTGGGAGATAACAAGTATGTGAAACCATGGGGAAATACAGAAGACAATAAGGAATTGTAGGGAAAAGGAATGGTCTGCAAGTCAAGGGATGATGAGAAACAAAGAGAAGGAATGTGGGTCAGAACAGAAAAAAGTGAGGAAGTGGCAATTCTGTGGAACTAAAGAACTGCAGAATAGAAAAGGAGTTGGGGGACAAAAGAGGAATTTGTAGGAGAGAGGGAATGTGGTAGAGAAGTGGGAATCTCTGAAGATGAAGGAGATGTATGAGAATGGAGAAATGTTAAACGTAATGGGGAAATATATGAACAAATGGAAGAGAACACAAAACAGTGTAGGGGAGAGCAAAAAATATAGGATAGGACAGAATCCTATGGAAGAAAATAGAGTGGGAGACCCAAAGAATTATGCAAGACAAAAGAAATTTTGGTAAGGACAGGGAATTAAGAGAGACAAAAAAAATGATGAGCTAGAAGCAGACTATGGAAACAATGGGAATACAGTATTGACAGATGGGACTTAACAGAGAATCAGGAGATTCTGGGAAGAAAGCAGAGAGTATAGTGAGAAATGGCTATTCTGAGAATGAGGAATTGTGGACAGAAAAGAAATTTGGGGACAGATAAGATAGTGACAAATAACAAAGATTCAAGAAACAAAACAAATAATTGGAGAAAAGAATGGTAATTTTTGAGAAAGAGCATATAATGATGAGTTATAGGGAGAAAAAGAAACCCTAGTCAATACAGAAAAGTGTAGGAAACAAAGTATGGGAGACAAAGAAGTATATTACAGAACTAAGACAATTCTGGGAGAGACAAAGGATTATGGAGAAGAATGAAAAATTGTGGGAAAGGGAAATTGTGGGAGAAATGACTTCTAGGAGTCACAAGAAATTATGGAATAAATAGAATTGTGCTAAAAACACAGGATCATAGACCATTAGGGTGAATTATGGGGAAAACAGGAATTATGATACAAAGAATTACAGAAGGAAACACAGAATTGGGGGAAGATGGGGATTGTAAGCAAAATTAGGTATTTTGAGAAAGACAACTTATAGGAGAAACAAAGGACCATGAGAGAATGGGATAATTATGAGAAAAAAGTGTAACTATGGGAAAGAATGGAGAATTGTAGGAGGAATTATGGTAGAGAATGGAGAACTGTAGGAAAAATGCAGTGAGAAGAGAGACTAAATGCAGTTGGGAGAATAAATTTGTAGAGGAAATAGAAAGTAAGAAACAATGAGCAATAGAGAATTATAGGAAAAACAGAGGAAATCACAGAAGCCACAAATTCTGAAAGAAACATGATATTCTATGAAAAAATACAAATTGTGAGAAAAACAAGGATAGTGGGAGAAATAAATTTCGAAACAGAACAGGGAATTGTGGTAAATACAGACATCATAGGACACATGAAGGATGGTAAAAAAGGAAGAATTATGAGAAAAATAGGGACTATGTGGGAAAACAAGGTACTGTGGAGAGAACCAGGTATTGTGGGGAAAAAATGAGGATTGTAGAACCACAACACACTGTAGGATAAATTATTTTAAAGAAAAATGGGACCTATGAGTGTTAGCATAAGTTAGGAGGCAGAAAAGGGTTTTGGAAGAGACAAAAATATGGTGGGACAAAACCGAGAATTCAGGAAAGACAAAAACTAGGAAAAATAGGGCACTGTGAGAGAAAAGAATTATGCCACAAAAGGATCATAGGAGAATCAAGAAAATGTGGGCAAGAAATTGTGGGAAAGATGGGCTTCTGGGAGACATAGGAGAATGTGGGGAATAGGAAGAACTATGGAACAAATTTGGAATGTGAGTGAAACAAAGGGTTGTGGGAAAGAACAGGGAAGAGTAGTGAACATGGGGACTGTGGGAGAAATGAGGTATTGAGGGGCACCAGAATTGTAAGAAACAGAAATGGTAGGAGAAATAAGAACAATAGCCAAGAGAGGCTGAGACAAAAATTTCACATTATAGGAAGGAATGAAAAACTATGGGAAGAAGAGGACATGGCAGAAACAAGGCATGTGGGAGAGAACCAAAAACTGTGGGAAGGAATAACAGTGAAATGAAGGTGGCAATGAGAGAGAGGAAGAAGCAAAACTAGTTGGAGAGAACCAAGGTCCATGGAAAGTAGAAAGAGTAGAAGAAACAAGGCATTCCACATTAGAATTGAGTACTGCAGTAGGGATGAGTACGAAGACAGAGAAGAGATTGTGCAACAGAGAAATAGGTATTTTGGGAAAAACAGAAGACTGTGGAAAGAGGAGTAATAGGAAGGACAAGGTCTTGTGTGAGAGACCTGAGGATTGTGGGAAGGAGGGGCAGTAAGAGAAACAAGGCATTGTGGGAAAGATCAACAAGGAACTGTGGGAGAGAACCAAGGACTATTGGAAGTAGGGGCTAATGGAAGAACAAGGCATTGTGGGGAAAAAGCAAGGCATTGTGGAAGAGAACCACATTAGAGTCAATGGTTGGTAAGAAAGCAGATTTAGTACAGAACATTTATAAGTTACAATATTCCCCCCCAAGCCAAATGCAGGAAGAATGCTGAATGTCTGTCTAGGCACTGGAGACCCAAAAGATCTGGTCAAGGTTTGGGAGCCCACAGCACTGTCCCGTGTACATCAGTGTCTGCAGATGATGGCCAAAGAAATCTTTACTGGAACCAGGATATGATGCCCGCCCGAGATATGAAGCAGAGATGAAGACCAGAGCTCCCCCGAAGATGAAGACCAGAGCTCCCAGCAACAGCAGCCATCCCCAGTGACAGCAAGGCCCTGAGCTCCTTCTGCGACGAGAACAGCCAAGTTCCCTTCAGGACAACCAGCCACAGCAGAGATTCTCCTGGGAAACAGCCCACCAACTTCTGCTCCCGTTCTGCTTTATGTTGCATCAGCAACAATACTCAGGTGGATCCTCTATACCCAGAACCACACCAACCCAGTCCGGCTGGGCGTTCCTGCTCAAAATGACCACAATAAGTCCACCACAACAGGCTTATCCAGTTCATGAAGACTGAGAAGATTAAATGCAGAAAAATGGGTTCTCTTCGATGGGAGAAGAAAGTCTAGCTTATGGACGGTGACATGGGGTCTGTGTGATGGCAAAATGACATATTCGGAATGCAATAGGTAAGAGAGAATGCAGTGTGTCAGAACAATCCATTCCATGACGGCAATAATCACTATTTCCCCCTCTGCCATCCCAGACCCAGATCATGGCAGACAGAGGCACCTCCATAATTGCAAGAAAGCAATTATCTATGCAAAGTGAGATAGGTATGTATAACTCTCCATGAAACATCCTCCATTACAGGAGCAAGCTGGCTCACAGCACTCCACAAGTGCATTCAGTCAGTGATACCAAATCTTGTGATCATAGGAATGAATTTTTAATAGCCTTACATACTGCTAGAAGCAGTGTGAAAAGGAGAAGCAATAGGAAGAAAAGGACATTGTGGGACAGAAATATGGAGGATGAGAAAGGTGACTGTGGCCATAAGAAGGCATTCTGGGAGAGAATGGGTCATGGGAAGCTGGAGCAGTCGGAAAAAGGTATTTTGCATGAGAAGTAAGAACTGTGGAAAACAGGTGCTGCTACCAGACGAAAGAATTGTGGGAGAGAACACCAAAGTGTTGCGGAAAATGAGAGGAAACAAAAATGAAAACCAAGCCAGGCACAATAGTGAACACCTCCCATCTCAGGTACCCAGGAGGCTGAGGAATGAGGATGACAAGTTTGAAGCCAGCCTGGGCAGTTTAGTGAGACTCCGTCTCAAAATAAAAAACAAAAAAGTGCTGGTGATATAGCTTAGGGGTAGAGCACCACTGGGTTCAATCCTCAATCCTGAAAAAAGAAAAAGGAAGAAAAGAGAAGCAAAGAAAAGTCAAAGAACCCCAGCAGCAGGAAGCACCAACTCCAGACAAATGCGCAAGGATGCGACTTCATGCTTTTCATCACCTTCGTCTTACAATTTGTGACCTTTTATCATCCCATCAATGTAACTTGGGATTTTTACTTATGATATTTTGCTGGCATTTTTACTTTAGCACTTACAGTTTTAAAGACCAATATGAGAGGGCACCGCATAGTAATGAAAGTTCAGTATCAAATGTCCAAACTCCTTTTCTAATGCTCTTCCCCCTCAGGAATCCGTACTTCATTCCAGGGACCCAATATATTTTTTAGATTTCTACTTTATTGGCTGCCTTCCCTAGCGCGAGACATCTTGAGAAAACATCATCGATGAACTCAAAGGTCAACAACATACTCATCACTCTCAACACACACTCAGGTTCCTCCTGTTTCTATCCTGCGTAAAGACGACCAAAGTTGGCTCTTTCTCTTTCCTTAAAAACAAACTTTAAAAAACTTGAGACAAGATTTTGCTAAGTCATTAAGTTTCCCAGGCTTAGGTTGTTTTGCAAAACTAAACATAAAAACCGAGTGGAGAAACAATGCTTCCATGAACTTCATTGTTTGCTAAATATGGACCATTGTATAGAAGCTTCATTAACTGAGAAACCAACGGCAGGCTTGTGTTTGACGCTGAAGCCTGGATAATGAAGATCTACTGTCACCCAAGCAAGTTGGGGATCATGTAATCTGTTGAGTACCCAAAGAGAACGGAAGTGGTAGAAGGGCACATTCACTTTCTCTGAGCAGAGACACCCATCTTCACTTGCATTTGGATCTTGGCGATGCTGATTTTCAGACTTTTGGACTTGGATTTTGCTTCCCTGGTTGTAGCATTCCAGAAACTCAGTAATATTTTTATGTTAGCTTTGAGACTGAATCTCTTTTACTCTGGAAAAGTTTGATTCTTGCTCTTAAATTTCTGGCATGGTACCTGTTCTACTGATTAACATTTGTCAGGGGTTAGGGATTTAGCTCAGTGGTAGAGTGCTTGAAACTCAGTAATATTTTGATGTTAGCTTTGAGACTGAATCTCTTTTACTCTGGAAAAGTTTGATTCTTGCTCTTAAATTTCTGGCATGGTACCTGTTCTACTGATTAACATTTGTCAGGGGTTAGGGATTTAGCTCGGTGGTAGAGTGCTTGCCTGACAAGCACAAGTTCGATCCCCAGCACCAAACAAACAAAGATTTGTCAAATTTGCCTACAAAAACGTGAGCCCATTCTTTAAAAGTACAAGAGAGAACTATTATGGTTTATGTCTAGATGTTCCCCCAAACCCTTATGCACTCGTAGGTGGGGCTTTTTGAATCCGGCTGGATCAGACTGGGATTAAGGGTGTGTGGGACTCAGTTAGTCCATTGATGGGAAGGAGCATAGTTCTGGGTGTGGCGGAATGGATTTACTGAGGACATAAATCCTACCCTGGGTGTGTGTGGCACCACCCAAAAGGCCAGTAGCCTGGATGGGATAAAAAGGAAAAGAAGGCTCACTGCTTGCTACTTCCTGCCTTCTGTCTGCCCTGACATGGACAGTTTCTCCTCTGTGATACCCCTCTGCCATGCCACCCTGCCTTGGAGCCAGCCGACTACAGACTAGAAGCTCTACAAACTGTGAGTTGTAATGAACCTTTCCTCCCTTAACTTGTGAATGTTGGATATTTTGTCTCAGCAATGAGAAAATGGACTAAGACAAGGGATGTGCATTTAGAGCTATCATACATTTATCACCTATTTATTCGTCTAGCATCTATCTATTTTTACCCATCTCTAGCTCAATTTATCTTTCTTCCACCTTTCAGTCATCCATCGAGCATGCTTACCCGTCATATCTACCTATGCATCTCGTTTACTTTTATATGTTTATTACTTATATCATCTATTACTTACTGATCTATGTTTATCTATTTACCTGCCATCTTTAAATCAAAGATACTCATTAATTGTACCTATGTATACATTGATCTATCTATCTATATATCTATCTCTTCCTCCTGACTTTTTCCCCCAGAAAATATTGACCAATAATTTAGAATGAGGGAATTGGACAAGATTATTGCTAAGTCATATTTCCAATGCTCATTTTCTTTCATATCGACTAGTCCTTCCTCATACCCAGGGCTTCTGTCTGGCTAAGTTCACAGTGTCTCATTCTGTCCTTTCTTTGTTGAATACTCTCCATCTTTACTATCTTAGTTACTTTTCTCTCATTGCTGAGACAAAATACCCAACACCCAAAGTTAGGGGAAGAAAGATTTATTTGGCTCACTGTTTGTAGAGGTTTCAGTCCACAGTCAGCTGGGTCCGAGGCAGGGTGGCAGGGCAGACAGGCAGAAAGCGGCCAGGTAAGCAAGAGATGCAAGCAAGCGGGGGGCTAACCAGCTTCTTCTTGTATCTTATATTTTAACCAGGCTACCTGGCTGTAGAGTGGGCAGTACTCCCACCCTTATCCTAATACCCTTAATCCTAGCGTCACATCCTTGATCCCAGCAGAACCACGCCAAACCAATCAGTGGACTAATTTAGTAATCACACACTCTAGATCCAGCTACCTCTGACCACATAGGCTTTGTGGGGACATCTAGACACAAACCATAACATTTACCAACAAAGATTTCTGTCTCCTGATCTGCCTTCTTTCATAACATTTCATTGATATTTGTACTATTTTCTTTTAATTATTACATCAGCATTGTCCAAATTTATATTTCCTAAAACTTTAACCTTTTTTTTTTCTTTTAGGGGGGATACTGGGGATCTAACTCAGCCCCTTGTGCTTGCTAGGCAAGTGCTCTATCACTGAGCTAGATCCCCAACCCCTAGAACTTTAACTTTCAATTAAGACGGTAGATGCTTAGAAATATATCATTCTTATATGAATAGCCATTTACCAGCCACTTTATTTTTTTTTTAATTTTTTATTTTTACCAAGAACATGTATTGGTACATTGTATACATAATGATCATAATCAACATGGTTATTTTGTACCTGTACATGATACATCTTGGTTTTCTCCCCTCTTCCCCCCTTCCCCTCCCCTCCCCTCCATCCACCCACCCCTCCCCATCCGCAACAAGTGTAGCCACACTCCACCATTTATTCCCCCTTCATCTTACCCTAAATGTAATGAATGTGATCAATGTATGTAGAATGTACCAATACATGCTCTTGGTTTGAAATAAAAAAAACAACAACAACATCAACAAAAAAAAACACTTAACTTCATTGGCCATTCATCAGTTGTTGGGCATTTAGGTTGTTTCCAAGACTTAGCTATTACAAATAGTGCTGCTATGAACATGGTTGTGCATATATCACTGTGATATGATGATTTTAATTCTTCTGGGAAGATACCCATCCACTTTAATATATCAATTAAGAAGCACTGTTTCTTGTGATCAAATGGGTGAATAAATGTTCGGCTGCAATGAATTCATGGGAAAAATCATACCTAGTACAGTAAAATTTGCTAATTATTCAATTAACAGCTGACTCTGTTTGTAGTCTGTGGATCTATCATCTATCTTAACCATCTAGAAATGAATAAATATTAATAGGCTTGTTTTATATGCAGTAACCATTAACCTGCTCATTATGGGATTTCAGACTTTCATTTGTACTTTCAGATTAAATACCATTTTGCTAATTCAGATTGTTGTTTAGTAAAGCAGCATAACTCTATGATTTCATCAGATGCTATTCAGCGAAATTTAGTAGAGATTTCACTGAATATCTATGCACCAAATATCTATTTACAAAAAAGACAGTTTCTGAAGCTTAACACTTGAGAGCAATTTTTGATTATTCATAATGGCAAACAATAAGCCATTTCAATGTCTACAAATGTCTTACATTATTTTGTGCACTGTTCCACAGGTAAGGCAATCTTTTTTTAAATTTTTCCCTATCCAGCTAGCATATCCATTTTAGGCATTAAATAGAAAAAATTAAATGCCTAGGAGAGAAAGAACGCATTTAAAAGGACGTGAATATGTAATCAATCATAAAAATAGAAAATATATCACCAAATAAAGTGAAAAATTTTATTGTCTCAAGAGCATGCCGTTTCTTTTTAAAACACTTTTTTTATTAAATTATTTCTCTTGGTTTCCTGTGCTGTTTAAATTGTCTCTGATGGTTTTGCAATGATACTGCACTGCACCTACCTGAATTATGTCATATCTACAGATCATAAGAGTATGTATCCATAGCAACGGACAGTGCAGGTGATGGTGTTGATTTTATACAGATTCATGAGCCCTTAACATTAGACCTTTTCCATCTTAAGAAAAAAGAAACCTTTCTAACCTTAACAATTTGGTACACTGAATATCTTACACACCACAAGCACACACTCCTAGTGATTGCCTTGAAATACATTTAAGAATACTTACAACACACTCAGGATAAAATATAGGTTTTGTTTTGAAGTGACAAAAGTGCAAACTGTATGTTAGAGGAGAAAAGTTCATAAACCTCACTTCTCATGTCGGTGGAAAGAGAAGTTTGAATTCTGTGACATTTTCAAGGTAAGCACGTGTCTATTATTTTAGGAGGCTGCACCATATAGAAAGAAGAGCTTCATTTTGCAAAGGTAACACCTTGCTAGGTGACATGCAAATCACCATGAAATCTTGAATTAGTGAGCTCAGCAATAATGAAATTTCATCATAGGTGAGAAAGGTTTGTAAAGAGCACAGCTTAATTGCAAAGCGGCTTTTCATCAAGTGTGAAGCCAGGATGTGCAGCCGGCTTGCACCTCAGTACAGTGTCATGGGTGAAAATTCTGAAGGCCTGTTTTCATCAAGTGTGAAGCCAGGATGTGCAGCCGGCTTGCACCTGTCTCTCTTAACTCAGTACAGTGTCATGGGTGAAAATTCTGAAGGCCTAAGGCAAGTTTCCAGAGCACTGGTCATGATGCACAGCTCTTAAGATAATAATTTACACAAAGACTTTAACAATAATAATCTCTACTCCTGTGACCACCTCATTTTCCTCCTCAAGAATTGCCCACTGACCTCTATCCTAAATGACATTTAATTTTGGAACTCTTCCACTAGTTCAATCCAACCTGAACGATTTCCATCACTCTCTCTTTTTGGTCATCCATTAATTATGAGATTCAGCATTCAATCCTCTTCGCTTGCTCATTGTTCTCCACATAGAACGAGGATGCTTTCCAATTCCTGTATCTCTATGTCTTCTCAAGGTAAGTAGATAATATGACACCTGCTAATTATGAAGACGCACATTCCTGGCAGCTCCTGTGTGACCACCTAAGGTCTCCGTAGACTTCTTCCTCTTAGACCCCTTTCTGTAAACTCAGTACTCTCCATAAAAGTTGGCCTCTTGAAAATGGTCTTACTGACTACATTTACATCTTAATATGTTCTATGGACCTGCCATTTTACCAAGGTTCTTTGAAAGTGTATTTTATCTCTCACAAACACACTGCAAGGACAATATCTTTAAACAGTTTTCTTAGTACCTGTTTGCAATACACCATGAATATCTTTATTACGGGGTACTGATACATACCCACATGGAGCATTTTGATCATTTTTTTTAATTTCCCTTCCCTTTCTTTTCCTCCCATCTCCCCCTTTCCATCTCCACAAAGTCTATCTCTCAGTTTGTCATCTTTCTTTACTTTCACTCTTCAAATTATTTATACAAAAGACAGTATTTTTTCATTTCATAGATGATGTAGTTGAAGTTCCTTGGAATTAAATAACTGGAAAACAGCCCACTGTGAGAAAAGGAGAACATTATTTTAGGTACTATCTTAAGGGTTTTTCCAGGTCTGATTCTCCATATCTAAGTTTTAGCACGAAAAAAAAATGTAAAATGTGTCTCCATTAAAGAATCAGGAAATAGCCTCTCTTGTGGGAGCGAAGTCCACACCTGGCTTGTTAGGGAACTTCCCAGATGGAGGGGTCAGTTGCCTTTCCATGTGGGAAATGAGGAGTGTCTGAGGTTCTGGGACGTATCATTTCTTCCCTATGTGTTTGCACTGGAGTCCAAGTTCCACCATTGAACACAAATCCCACAGTGCTAAAACAGCCTCTTCCCAATGGAAAACAGAGCCTCATGTTAATGAGATGCTAACATGGATGCCCTAAAGAAAAAAAAAAAAAAGAAAGAAATTGGTAGTGATCAAATAAATATGAGGGTCTTAGATTAAATAAATCTTTACAGGCTTTTATCTTTTTTCTTGATTGTGCAGGGGAGGATTAAAGCATGGCTTCCTCAAATATTTGGTACACTCAGTTCTACCTCTGGGAAGGTAATATAATAAACATGCTTTAATCAGTTTGTTGGATTGCAGAATTTTACACCTCTTGACACACACTGGACTAGAAACACCCTCTAAATAGCTATTAGAATAAATCAGTGGCCATGTCTTAACTTAGAGTCTAGTGGCTATACGCTATTATCACTTTGAAGGGAAAGCTGTAGACATCATGGCTACCAAAGTCTGATTTAACTATTGTGGAGAGGCATTGGATTTTATTTTTTTTTTACTTTTATTTTGTTTTATTTTTGCAGTTCTTGAGATTGAACACAGGGTCTTTGCACTGAGCTACATTCCTAGCCATTTACTCTATCTATCTATCTATCTATCTATCTTTTATTTGTTGATTTAGAGATAGGATCTTTTAAGTTGCTAATTTGCCCAGTCTGAGCTGAAACTCACAACCCTCCTTCCTTAAATTCCCACAGTGCTGGGATTATAGGTGTCACCACCAAATTTGGCTGGCACTGAGATTCTTGAAACCTGCCCTGGTAATTCTAATGTTCAGAAGTTCAGGACCCTTGGACTAAGCCTGAGTAAAACATTGGGTTATTGGAGTGCTTCATAATACGACCCATGTGCAGGCTCTTGGAAGCTGAGAGTTGAGACATAAAAATAAATAGTGGTAGTTTTTTTGTTTTCTTTTTTGTTTGTTTGTTTTGTAAAGGGCTTTTATTTTTTCTTTGGTCTTGTCTTACTTTAGTCTTTCTCGGTACCAGGAATCGAACCCAGGGCCTCGCGCTTGCCAGGCAGGAGCCGCACCACTGAGCCACATCCCAGCGATGAGGTCACAGCCTGGAAGAGCAGCCATCAGGGAAAATTTAAAACTCTATATGAATTTAGGGAACATCAGAGTCTTTCAAGATTGGTGTAGGCAGTGTTGCGAGAGAGAAACTTGAAAAAATGATGGAAATGTCCTTTCTCCTCCTATTTGGTACATTTCTGCCAGCCCCGTCTACCTGGGTTGAGCAGGGCAATGCAGTCTATCTTTGCGTGACTTATATCGCTCCTATCACATGTCGGTATCAGTACACATTCATCAAAGGAAACACAGAGTCCTGTTTTTTAAATTCAAAATGAACACTTGACACGAGACACATTCATTAAGAATCAGCAGTGTGCTAGTCATAGTCATTGTTAAACCAATTCCAAATTATAGATTTTACTCCTATTAAATTGCATCTCCCTGGCAGAGTGTACAAGCCACAAATAATAAGCTTTCTGTCTGCCTGTGTGTGCACTATTACAGTCATTAAAATGCATTCCATTTCTCTTTAATTTGTAAACAGAAGCAAGCAGTCAATAGTGTCTCTGCAACCTTTTTATTCCCTTGCCTTTTTTATATAATCTGCAATGCTATCTCTCTGCTGGAAATGGATACTTATTTTCCGATCTTAAATAATTAAATTCATGTCATTTTTACCATCTCCTAGTGACCTAGGCCCACTCCAAAGTAAGCATCCATTGTGGTTTTCTATTGTCTCATTTTCAGCCTGTTTCTTCCAAATATAAAAAGTCGCATGTTCAAGTCCATTGCAAAAAGTACACAGTACGATTTATTTTTAAATAAATACCGTATCTACTTTCAGAGAAGCAGCTTTGGACTATAAATATATTTGGGTGAGGAAAAAAAATGTAAAACTGAGGTTTTTTTGCTTTTATGCTGTACATCTAAAAGTCATTAAATTTTTATTTTCATCCTGAAAGCATTTCTTTTCCATCTATACAATGCCCAAACCTATCAAGGAATTTTAAGCAATATGGGCAAAAAGGTTTTTTGTTTCTCTCTCTTCTTGTAAGTGATATTGAGATGAAAGTTTCAGGTTAAAGGAGGCTCTAGGAGGATTCACACCATGAATGCACTGAGTTCATGGCTCTTCCTGGACATATATTATTTAGTATATTGTAGACGGGAAATGTACTTGGCATTTGGGTTTTGAAAGAGGGACTGGGAAAATGGTATTTTGCACCTGAGTTCTGCTTTTACCAGATCACATTTGCAAAGATGACGCTCTGCATTTCTTCCCTGCACGACGTCCATGCAATGCGCACAAGTGTTTTTCGGCTTGGAATTCCCAGGCATGCCGTACTAGTCCCCACCAAGTCAAAGGACTTGCCTGCATCTCTCTATATCTCTGCCCTGGTGATCTCACAAAAAGTCTAGAAAAGAACATGGACTAGACGTAGGACCAGTCAAGAGGGGAAAAGGAGGGCATATGCCAGTCAAAGGCAAAATAAAGAATGAGTTGCTTCACCCTGGGTATGTACCATCGTACGATTCTGGATTCCTCCCCTCTCCTCAGTTCCTGCCCAGTGCCTCTGGTCCCGGATCCCGGGCCTTGAGGGTTAGGCTGTCTTTGTTCTGTACCCCTGCCCCTTTTTCTGAGAAGGCCTTGCCCCTGGTGCACACTATACCCCACAATCATGCCTCCCACTCTGTCCCATCATCAGGCAGCTATTGCAATAAGCTTCAACAAATTAAAATGATGAAAATAAAATATGTGTATACCTTGCAAAAGTCCTCATTCTAACACATTAACTGACCCTCTAGCTCATATTGCAAACACTTAACTGGGTGATTTTGTTCATAAGGGGTCTAGAATAACAAGTTATTTACACCAGCATCATCTATTACTAATATTTTAATTAGTGAAGCTTTTCATTTTATCATGGTTGGTCTCATAATTAGGTTTTCTTCTCTACTAAGAGGAAACAATACCAAGGTTCCTTCTTTTCCTTGTGGAGTTTAGTGTGAAGTTGGTGTGGAGGAGAAGAATATTCTTCTGAAAAATATGCTTCAGGCTATTGGACCTCTGCTGATAAAGATGGTGTTAGTTTAGGTCACATCTGCTTACTGTTCCTGGAAAATCGCTTTTATAGGGACGGCCTCCAAGTGGTTTTTAAACATCTTATTGAAGTTTTTAGGTCAATTATATATGATGAATACATTTATAAATTTCTTTATCCAAAAAATAAAAAAGCCTTGCTCATTACACAATCTACAATAAAAGCATTCAGCATAAATGCAAATTTAATTTTTAGCATAATTTTGAACCATTTTACCCATCACTTTACCATCAATTCCTCTCTCAAGGAATGATTCCAAGGCTGCCTCCCCCATTGTGTCCACTGGGATGCACCCTTGTTGGAATGGATCTTTTCTTGGTTTACATTATCACAATTTCCTTTTATTTTAATGGGTCTGGAGGTCAAACTCGGGGCACCAAACATGCCAAGAACATGCTTTAGCCCTGAGCTGCCTAACCAGGCTGAGATTTCTGTTCTACAACCCTAACATTCCCCAACTCTACTGCCAGGATTCCAACCTTGACCACCCCTTCCCATGCAAAAGACCCGCTTTTTTCAAGGTTTGCATCCCCAGATATATAGGTCTGCATTTATAAACATGTTAGTGTTGCACCTTTATTTGTGTGTGAATTGACTTTTCAAAAAATAGATAGTTTTTAAATTTTCAGTAATATAAACCTGTTAAGTTGGAGAAATCATTTTAATCCATGTGGTAGAATCTAATACTCAGAGGAAAAGATGTCTACTTAAAACTGTCATAAAGAATGATAAGCTTGAGATATTTCTAGGTAAACAGATGCATCTTGAGACCATACTCTTAAGTGAAATAAATCGGACACACATGTTTAAATACTGCATGGTTTCTCTGATGTGAGAAGCTGAAAGTGTAAATAAAAACGAAAATGTATTATATTGGGAAAGGGAAGAAAATGTCCACATGGGAAAGGGAACAAGGGAGGGGAAGGGGGAAAGGAACAGAGGGACAAGAGAAATAAGAAATAGAAGGAAAATGGAAACAAAGTTTTTGTAAATAAGGAGGGAGGAGGGGTGAAGGAAGGGCAGGGGGAATGGATGGGAAAAAAAGAAGCAACAAGATACGAGTACAAATCCCCTATGATGAATGTTATCACTATGTACACCTAAAATGTACCATTAAAATAAAATTAATTAATTTTAAAAAAATACTTACCTAACTATTGTACATGGGGCCACTGTGTAAAATAATTGGACTGAAAAATGGTAGGGTTCCTCTATAAGAGCAAAGAATTGTGTTGTTTTTGACAGTTTTAATAGGTTTTTCCTGTTCAGTTGAATGATGTACCCTGTTTTCTATTTTGTTGTTTTTAACTAAGTCATATCTGGCTATTTTTTGCTTTGAGATTATGCACAAATCTGAAAGTTAGGCGAGAAAAGCATTGTGCTTACTAACAATGGCTATTTTCCTAGAATGAAGAGAAACTTTACTTGTAGTGTTTTAATATGCACATTTCAATTTTTAACACTACAAAGAGATATTTCTCTGGAAACCCAGAAACCTATTATTTTTTTTCTCATTCAGCATCTACAGAAGAAGAGTAAATATTTCTTAATTTAGGGAAAGGTGAGGCTATTTTTCAAGTAAGTCCATCAAATTAATCTACTGGAGTGGGTGCTGTTTCTTTCTATCACATGTCTGCCTTAAATATAGGACCTGCATAGATGATGCAGATACAAAAATATCTTAAGATTTAAATAGGTGATACTGTCTCACAGGTAAAAGATGCATCTGTGATATAGAAGTAGCTATTTTCTTCAATCCTTTCAGCCATAGTCAGTGTTCTTGGTTTCTCACATCAGTCCTATATTTGGAATGTAATTAATTGCAAGGTTTAGCTTTGCCCTTCAGAAAATTTTCATTTTTCTACTAGGCTTGAATAGCACTTGCTCATATGCTCAACCAGCGCTCTGCTTTTAGCTACTTAGCCACACATTTTTTATCCGATTCATTTATTTGTTGACAGCTTTTCTTGTTTGCAAAGCTTCCAAGGCTGCAGCATGCATTAAGAAATGTTATCCCTGTCATGCGTAATTCCCACGTTGGAGATACCAAAACACCAGCTTCTCACAGGCATATGATGGAGGAATGATTCCGCATTAGATATCTCCTTCTGGTAATGCATGCAAAAAAATATCCGGGATCCAACATACCCAAATTAAGTTTACATATAATTATCATGTATACAAACATGTCCATACTCTCGTCAACACGGAGATCCCCGCTCTGGCTCAACTGATGACCCAAGTCTACTTCCTGACTTGTTTGGTAAGAATATCACATTCCCTTCTAGAGTCTCAGTAGAAGTGAAATTGTGAGCTCCCATTTTGAGGAGACTCCGCTGCTTCAACAGGAAGGATTAAGAAAGGACACATTCAAAAGTAAAAGCCAAAAAGTAGTAGCCAGACTCCCACATAGGAAAACTCATCTCCCAGCAACAGAAACAAGAACTCAAAGCAGCCAGGAGCCGGGACCTGCTGGACCCGTGGCCCCCACCCAGGGAGACACCAAGAGATCAATTTGTCTCTCATCCCGGAAGGTGCCCCCGGGAGTCTGGACACAGAGCCCTGTCTTTCCAGCAACAAGTAGGGCTTTAAGAGCACTGCTGACCATTGCTAACTATGTCTCCTATGAAGTTGTGATCCTAGCAAAAAGGAAGGAAACAAGACTGAATGAATCAGTCTGCAGTCTCCTATGAAGTTGTGATCCTAGCAAAAAGGAAGGAAACAAGCTGAACTTCACCCCCAGACTGAATGAATCAGTCTGCGGCATCAGTAAATGGACTTGTGATCGCTCCAGTCACATCTCTGGATGTGGGCAGTGGCTCCAACTGTGAGTTCAAGACCACAGAGGGGAGTCTTAGTCCATTTCTCCTTAGCTGTCACAAGATGCCTTGAGGTAGCTGCTTTATAAAGAAAACAGGTTCATTTAGCTCACGGTTCTGGGGGATCTGATGAAATGACTCTAATCTCAAGGCAAGCGGCATCACAATGCAGACAGCAAATTCCACCAAGGTCATGTGGTAAGACAAGAATCCAGAGGAGTCAATGTGCTCTTTTACAACTATTCTCACTCCAGGGGACCAGCATTAATCCCTTCCCAAGCCAACACCCCTGTGACCTAACTACCTTGTATTAAAACCCTAAGACCTAGCCATCAGCCAGGAGGCTGCACCTCTCAAAGCTTTTCCAGTCTCTCCACAATGCTGCAGTGAAGTACGACTTTTCAGTATTTGGATGTTTAGGGGGATATACTCAAGCTATGGCCACAGGCCACTCTCATAAGAAACCAGAGGTCCCCTCCTACCTGTGTCACACTTTTCTGTTTTGGTCCCTCCCAGGGGGCCTATAAACTCTCCTAGATCAAAAGCAGAGGATGGCAATACTCTTTTCTACTAAGGACTAGAGGGTAAATATTTTGGGCTTGAGGTCAGATGGCCTCTGCCAGTGTAACTTGGTAGCATGAAAGAGGATATGTATGTCATGTAAATGAAGGGATGGACACAGCTGTGTTCCAATAAAACTTCATTGAAAGACAGGTGGCAGATAAGATGTTGAAGATCCCTGGTTCAGAGACTAATCTGTGTTACTGGTCTGTTCCATATCATTTTGAGTACCACTGCCCCCAAACATTTCTTGATACATCTTGATATTTCCTATGCATCTTAGTTATTAAATCAAATGTGATGTAACATTATTCTAAAAAGTCACTACTACTAAAGTCTTCAGGGCTCTCTGCCACACCTCGGTAAGCAGGAAACCTTCAACAGGGAATCTTGGATTTTCCACACTTGCCCCTGACTGATGTCTACCTCAGGGAACTCACCTCTGTCATCTCTCTCTCTCCACTCGCCTGGCCTTTGACTTTGAAACACAAGAAAAACTCAGCCTCAGGAAGGTTAAGCCAGCTACCCAAAGTCAAATATCTAGTCCACAGCAGAGCTAAGATGCGATCCCAGCTTTCTGAACTCTTCTCCAATCCCCTTTCTCACAGACAAGTCAGCACCTTTTCCTGTTAAATGTGTCCACATTCACTCCGTGTGGCACTTCATCCTCTCCATTAATGTTTTATAGTGTTTGTCAGGTTACTTTACATTGTCTAGGGTGGCTCTTAGCCAAAGAAACTGAGGTGCAAATTTAAATATGCAAAAATCTTTTCCTCTTGAAAAGGAATTGCCTACATAATCAAAATTAAAGACTGGTTTGCTAGCATAATAAAATCCTCTTTCACTGGAAATCTGCCAGGCCTTCTTTTTTTTCTAGCTTTTACTACTCTTTTTAGACAAGCAGGGTCCAGTTTATGTCCATACCAGAGAATGTAAGCAGGACACTCAGAAAGACATAAAAAGTCCTTCTTTTTACACTGGATTTCAAGGGCCTTTGCTGATAGAGATATTTTGTTTTGTATTCCACTCTGCTATGTCTGGGAGCAATTTCTCTGTATGACCTCTCCTTGCGGTGACAAGCATAGTTATCTGCTTCCTGGCGGCATCCCATGAAGTGTCTGTCTGCAGAGTGGTTGCTTGATGATAAAGGGCAGCTGTTCGGGTCATTACCTATTTTGTGCAGTGCCTCTTGCCCAGGTGCATCTTTTACTTTTATTTTTTCCTTCTCCAGTTGCTGTTGAATTTAGCATCATAATCTTATGTTAAATATTTATCTAAGAGCTCTATAGTTGAGACAAAATTCTTAGAAATATATTAGTCTACTTTTTAATAGAAAGTGCCATGCAACACATGCAGTTCATAATTCAAACAACTGCACTGTAGAAGGGTTATTGAGGAAAAGAATAAAAGGGGTTCAATTCTTCGATGAAGGGGCTTAAAACCAGTGATTTATCTTTCATCATTTGCACGGCACGTATTTTTTACAAATCTATGGGTATATTCATGGGGTATGTTTCCTCGAAAGACAATGAAAAGGAGGAAATACATTAAAACATCCATAATCATGCATGTGTTTGGGCATACACACAGGCATTTCTTAGAAAAAAATCTATGCCAACCTTATATTTTGAGTGTTGCTTCTAGCTGTGAGCCAAGCTGAAAAATGCACATGTTTTTAATTCACAGCACTCAAGAAGGAAAACAAGACAAATCATGTTATGGGGCATGGATTTTGTGTTCTAGAGACACATAGCCACCTCTGTTCTTTTTTAGCACTCAGTCAAAACGACTTGGAGGTAGAACACCTGGGTGTTTTGATGCCAGGTGAGCTCCGCGATGCTGCAAGTGAGAAAGAGTCTTATATCACAAGGCATGAGATGGAAGTTAGCTTAAAAATGGTAAGTTCATGGCCAACACTTACGATGTCCAGTCACTGATTATCTCCCTGATGCCTTCCAGTGCGTACTGCTTGGACTTGGAGTTGAAGAAATGCTCATAGATTATAGCTTAACCAAGGCGTTTGCCTTTTCAGATTACACGTAAAATTACAAGTCTCCCTTCCACCCTAAAGTGAAAGTTATCATTCCCTACATCATTGTATCATGTACAGTTAAAGGAATTTATCATGAATGAGTGAATGTATTCACCAGGACTTGGCTTATTTACACCCACACTGAAAATACCACTGTATACAATGTCACCAAATTGATTTCAAATCCATGGAAGTTCCCATTTGTAGGAGAAGCAAAAAGGCTTGGTAGGATCTGAATTTGTGTCTCCTCTGGAACTCAGGTTGAGGTGTTATTGCCATATTACAGCATTCTTAAGAGCTGGGGCCTTTTCAAGATGGCTTCCCTTTGCTTCCTGGTCACCATGAGGTGAGCAGCCTCCTCTACCATGTAAGTCTGCTGTGATGTTTAGTGTTACCACAGGCCCAAAGCAACAAGGCCAAGTAACCATGGACCAAAACCTCTGAAATAGTAAGCCAAGATAAACTTTTCCCCTTAATTTTTCTCAAATATTTTGTCATAGTAATAAAAAGCTGATCAATCCATTCTCTTAGGCTCATTTTTCTCATATATGAAATGGATCCACTGATATTTACCTCATGGTTACTGTGAAGACTCACCCAAGAATATTTATACAGTGTTGAGCAATATATTTAGACTTAAAAGGGTCTGGTATCATCAGAAGTTGTCTAAGTTACTTTGTTAGTTGCTGAGACAAAATACCCAACACCCAAAGTTAAAGGGGGAAAGGTTTATTTGCCTTATGGTTTGTAAAGGTTTCAGTCCATAGTCGGATGATTCCAAGAGAGGGTGGCATGGCAGAGGGGCTTCACAGAGGGGAAACAGTTCCTTGTCCACAGAAGACAGCAATAGCTAGCAAGTGAACAGAGACAATCCTCTTTCTGTCCCTTATGACTTATACAGGTTGCCTGCCCTTAGAGCGGCTAGCACACGCACCCTTAATCCTGGCATTGCACCATCAATCGATCCCTGTGTCACACACTCTAGACTCAACCACCTCTGAAAAATCCCTACCTATGACCATATGAGGCTTTGGGGGGACATCTAGACACAAACCATAACAGAAGTGTTTTTTGTTGTTGTTGGGTTTTTTTTGTGGTGCTGGGGATCGAACTCGGGGCCTTGTGCTTGCAAGGCAAGCACTCTAATCACTGAGCTAAATCCCCAGCCCCGACAGAAGTGTTTTTAATATCTCCTTGTATCTCCCACCATGGCGCGGCCATCACCAGTCCTTCACCAACAAACAAGAGCAAGATCGTTCACATCCCACACCACAAGACAGTCTGCAATCAGAACTGGATTGGAAAAACATTTAGAAGTATCTCTTGGGTCTACATTCTCTTCCACAGAGAAGCCTAAAGACAGGATTTTCTTAAAATAAGAGAAGATATATTTTCTTTTGACAATAATCCAAAGCTCCCCATCCTAACAGCCCCAATTCCTCCATTTCATGAATTGCCAATATCGATGAACAATTATTTCTGCCTTGCTTTCCTCATCCTAAAGGCTTTCCTAGAAAATAAAATCTCCCGGCAAATGATGGGCTCTCTAGAGGAAAGAAGGAAAAGCATATGGCATAAATCCATGTAGACATTAGAAGCGATGGTGGCTCCTTGCTCATCTGAGCTGTGACCATGTATCTGGGCACTTTGGCATTCTACGTTTCCATCGCCTGCTTACTTTGGGCCAAAATCATGAGCAAACTAAAAGGGAAATAGGATATGGGTCTGAGCATTCCAAACACCTACTCGTGGTAGAGGGACATGAAAAGAAAGTGGTGATTTTCACTGTCTCCTTTTTTCCCTGATGTCGCGAGGTGATTCTTTTCACACATAACTAGTGAGTGACCTGGAGAAGTCATGATGTTCTCATTAATATTCGCAGCCCCATGTGGCACCTTAAGTGTGACAAGTGTAGGCATCCTAATTTTCTTAAAGAAAGACACATTGAACCACATTTGCTGTGAGAGGTGAGAAACAGGTGGTCTGGCTTGTCATTTTTGGGACACCTTATGGTTTCCAAATTTAAACCACCTTGTGAGGTCTGTTGAAGGCTGTGGAACGTGGACTCTGCTTAGTTGACACATACTCCACTTTCTTATTTCCTCTTCAATGACTAAAGCAAAGGTCAGGCTGTTCTGGAAGTTTGAGAGCCAAATGTGCAGAACAGGACAGCAGAAGAGAAATTGGACAAACTGGAAATTGGATATTGGACACTGGAAAAATACTTTTTTCTTTGTATGTCCGGTCATCCAACTCTTGATGTGGAACAACTACTAGCTCCTTTATCTACTTGAATCACAAACTTGGATGCATCTAACTTCCCTAAGCTGAAATTCCCTGACGTATGCAATAGGAATGGCTTTACTCAACACACATTCATGGTCCTTTCTGACTTCCAGGAACCATGATCAGTCTCTACCCAGCATGAATTCTTTCCATTCATTTGCAGCCTCACTGGGAATCATCTTCTCCCTGTCTACAGATGAAGAAACAGAAGTTCAGCATAAGTACTTGTCAGATCTGACAAGTTATAGACAGATCGTCAAGTAGGATGGTCAGAGTTGTATGTGTCTTGCAAACCTCCTACACTTACTATAACCCCATAGCTGTATTAAAATGTTAAATTCATTGAGCAAAACAGTATATGGAAAATATGCAGCATTGCATGGGAGGCAATCACAAAATATTTAGAAGCTGTCTTTCTTCCTGTGATCCAGAATGCTCATCTGTAGCCCCCCATGATCTGCCTCTCTGGCCATATGACTTTTGTCCTCTTTAGACTCCAAGTAGTCAATCATATTACCACACTGTTACAACCAGAGATGGACTGTGAACCGCTGCTCTGCTAGAAAATGCAGCTCCTGGCGATCGTAAACCCAGCTCCAGTAAGGAATTAAAGAAACCGAGTTTAAACTAAGAGAAGACAATTTATTTAAAGATGGTGGAAAGGGAGAGAAAGAGAGATGATAAATAGCTACTCCACAAGCAGGGAGCATTTGTAAGCAAAATACTCGTGGACCCTTCTCTGTAGTTCCTTTTTACTGGCTTCTTCTTTGTGCTGTCTCTTGAATCTGATTAGCTCCTGGGCTTGTCTGTCACCTTTGCCTGAAATTTCTCTTAGCCATGTGACCTTTCTCTGTCCTTGGGTAGAGAGGAAGATTATAGGTGGGTGCCTTTGGCCAGGTTATGTAGATGTAAGGATCAAATAAAAGGGGGAGTTTGTGATTTTTATGTTAATCACACTACCTGGGGCCTTCCCTGAACTATTTCCTTTGTCTTTGTCTCTTCAATGGTTAGAATCTAGCTGCCTTTGTTTCTAACTATTGGATTATAGCTGAATTTGCCTTTCAGAGTCTGACTGTACAAGTCAAAACTGTCAATTAATTTTTAATGATGGTCAATGAGGCCAGTACCTTACCTTCTCACTGCTTAGGGGGACCCCCGTCCCTACGATAGCTTGGAGTGTCAGCAAAACCATCTTGCCGGGGCTGGGGGTGTAGCTCAGCGGTGTAGAGCCTGTGTTTAGCATAGATGAGGTCTTGGATTCAATCTCCAGTAGCAAAAACAAATTAATTAATTAATTTAAAAAATATTCTCCAGCAGGAGGCGACATCAACTACCACTCTTCCTCATGCAAGTTTTGTTTGGATCATTCCCCACTCTTACACTTGTAAGGTGTTTGCAAGTAAGAGCTCACTGTCTATCAGAAATTGTACTTTCCTTACATATAGTAAGTATCCATTCAGTGATTGCTACTTGATCAATAAATTGAGTATAGCGCTTCATGCAGATGACTTTGGGGGACTTTTTCATCGCTCCTGAAAGCTGAATTTGTAGCAGGGAAGAATGGCACCACGGCAGATTATGGGAATGAAGAGAGACAGAATCCCCAGAAATGGGCAGTGGGGTAGGGATGGTAACTGTGGGGCCACTCTGCCTTGCTCAGACTGTGCTTACAGGAGATCCTATGTCTGACTCAATCTCCACTCTGTCTCTTCCTCACAGCATGCCTTAATCTGGTGCAAGATAGGACCTTATTTCAAGGCAGGGACAAATATAGTTCCTCAATTCTTTCTTCTAATTTTGTGTGGGTTATCTATAGAAGTGTAAATGGTTCACAGCAAGGGGCTGCTTCGCAGAGAAGTACATGTAAGACACAGAATGCTCCAGATTTATCTGTTGCTTAACTTTGAAAACTTAGAAGCATTTTAAAAAGAAAAAGAAGCTCTTCTGAGAGGGTCATTTTGGAAAATGTTTTAGGTCTTTCTGGCACATAATCATCAGCCTTTTAAGGAACTGGGGTTATAGTGAAACCAGATTATGTGGGTTTGTTTTATTCTTCTGGCTTTGTAAATACAATGGCAGGCTTGGAGACTAAGAAGAGAACAGGATAAGATGAACATAGACTTGACTTTAAAAAGAAAAGAAAGAAATGTGAAACTCCATGACAAAACTTAAATTTGCATTGGAATTATTAAAAAATGAGACTGACACTAAAAAAATAATCAATTTTCTGGCTTGCAAAAACATGGACCCTTTCCCAGAATGCAGAAAAATAGGACAAACAGATTAAAATGAAAAGAGATTAAAACTACAAAGTGACAAAGAGAAGAATCAACTTATAATTAGTGTTCTCAAAGATGATTTGAAAGCAAATGGAGCAGAAATAATAGCCAAGGATGTAACAAAAGGACACTTCTCTAAAGTGAGAAAACAACACAATTGCCGATTGAATAGGTTGACTTGGGTTTCAGGAAATGTTCATAAAAATAGAACAGAAACCAGACATGCTGTGTCACCATAATTTAAATGAAAGTGAAGTAACATCTATAACCACCCTGCAAACAAAGGAAGGGTGGCTGAGCTGGCCTACTGTTTCTTTGTACTACCAAACAATAAAAGATCAAGTAACAGCTACAGAGGGTTGACAGGTGAGTATTCAAGACCCAAGAATCCAACCAGGGAGAGATTTTCTTCCACTGTGAATCATGTGCAAAAATACATCAGGCAGGCCCTGGTTGGCCAAGATATAGATTAAAATACTCAGTAGAAACCTGACCTGGATGAAGAACTCTTGATTGATCTGTTCAGCTTTACAGACAGTTATGTAAACGTGATTACAGTTGAAGAATGAACTCAACATAATTATTGGACAGAGTTAAATGGTAAAAATCAATAATAATTACTGTAGTCGCCACCTTCTTATTATATACCCACTGCATGCTATTCACTCTATTTTAGAACTAACATAGTCTCGTGGTCATTGGATAAATATTATGGTTGAAATATATATAGAAAAAAACGTAGATGATCCCATGCACCCGAGATGGCATGGATACACTACAAGAAGGAAATTCAACATTGTAACACTGGTGCCCTATTTCACATGGGATGGCTAATTAATGAGGGTGCACTAGCCTTCTCATTCAGCAAAAATCTAGAGCGGTAGTTTTCCAATGTGTCTACACATACGAATCTGCTGAAGAACTTCAAAAAATGCTGCTTGTGCTTCCGCACCCCTGAGATTCTGATTTGATTTTCTGTGGATCGTCTGGTATTTGCAGTTATGTTTTAAGTGACAGGCAATATTTGAAAGCGTGATCTGGTCTGCAGTTTTTTTTAATGATCTGTCGAAATTTTGATCATGGTGTGTGTTCAACCTTTACATTTTGGTGATCTCAGTTACATTCAAAAGGGTGCTTTCCAAAGGAAGACGCATGCCCCGCTGCCACATTTGCAGCACACTGCCACTATGCCGTGTCATCTCTGTGGATACAGACACGGGCTGCAGCCACACTAACATCTCTGTTATGCTCATAGCCCCCAGCATTATTTCTACACTGTTCTCTTGCTTTCAGCTCCGTCTTACAAGACACATGGAATCATTGAAGTCAGAGGTGGCAAGTCAGATGCCTGCAGGAGAAGGGCCGCTGCTGTCACACAGTCACAGAGTCTGATTCTGGCTGAGTGTGAGCAGCAGGAGCCAGGAATGTCTACAGCCGGAGAGCCATTGCTCGTTGAAAGAAGATGGTGCAGGAGGGAGGCGAAAAAAGAGGTGCACAGGAAGTACACAGAAAGGATAAAGAGGAGAAAAAAGAAAGGGAGGAGAAAGGGAAGAAGAAAGGAGATGTGGGGAGAAGAAGGGCAGGAAATAAAAAGAAGAAGAAAGCAAGTACCCGCTCCAGGCCAGCCAAACAATGCATGCTTTTGCAGGCTCCCTTTGTCCCCCTTCTCTCTCCCATCTTTGTTCCTGGTCATATGTTGAGTAGGAAGTGTTAGAATCACAACCTGTAACTTTCTAAAGAGATCTGAACATATCAGTTTCTTTTTAGTATATAATTCTACAGGAAATAAATCCTGCTACGTTAAGCAATTTTCAAAGCATATACTGTGTATCACATATTATTGTTTCCTTCTTCTGTTCAAGGCCACCCTCAGGAAAGAACAATGGGTGGAGATTGAGAAGGGAAGCAAAAACTCATCCTGCCTCACCTGGAAGTCAAGTCACTGAAGTGGACTACTTCTCTTAAAAAAAA
>QZML01000381.1:195855-216333 GCA_016801275.1 Hystrix brachyura | reverse complement strand
AGAAAGAGGGAAGGGGGGAAAGCAGGAAGGAAAAAAACGGAAAGAAAAGGAAAAGTAACAGAAAGAAAGGGGAAAGGGAAATCATGGAGAATTGTAAATAAACCTGCTGTAAATAGGGATGGAGGGAACAGAAGGGAGAGGAGGGGAAGAGGGGGGAGAACCAAGAGACACCATGTACAGGTACAAAACAAACATGATAAATGTGATCAATATATGGACAATGTACCAATACATGTTCTTGGTTAAAAAATAAAAATTAAAAAGAAAATTAAAAAAAAAAAAAAGGAACAATCACTGTTTCCTCCAACTCCAAGGTTGACCAGTTGCTGGAAGTGGTAACACCTTTACCAAGAATTGCAAACATTCCACTCTGTCCATTGGCTGCCATATTGAGTTTGTGAGTTTCCCCTATTGGAAAACAGTGAGCTAATGTGTTCTAATAAAAGAAATCCATAGACTTTATCTTTACTCTTGGCAGCCCAACTGCTCAGGAAATTATTTCCTGAAATTCTTTCCCAAAAACACTTAGTTGTTTTGTACACACCAGCAATGGATTTTAAAGAAAATAGTATTAGCGATCTTGAAGAGAGTATATCAAAAGAAAAAAAATGTAAGGTGAGAGTATCACTTATTTTTCAGAAGAGCTTTTCAGAGTAAATCCTTAGCCAACTGCCAATCCTTAGCTTCTAATTGCCACTTAATGTCTTCATCTGTCTGATAATAGCCACCCTAACAGGTGTGGAGAGATAGCTCATTGTAGTTTTGATTTGCATTGGCAGGATGATTAGTAACGTTCAACAACCCTCCACATATAGTACCTGTTGGCCTCTCTGTCTTCTTCTGAGAAATGTTAGTTCCAGTAAACAAATGCAGTCACAGGAGGATGCGAACTGCATGATTCTACTTACGGGATGTATCTAAAATCATTAAAGCAACAGAAGCTTAGGATACAATGGTGATCATGGAGTGGTTAGAATGGGGAGTAGTTTAATTGGTATACGATTTCAGTTATGCTAGATAAATAAATTCCGTGCATCTGCTGTACAGCATCATACCTTGATTTAACAAAATGGCGTTGTGTACTCAACCCTTAAGAGTGCAAATCTCATATTAAATGTTCTTAAGTAGACATGCTAAGCCCATACTCTGCTACTGATCCACACCATCAGCCTTATGTCTGTTATAGTCAACCTGCTTGAAAAAAATTATAGTATCAATATTAGAATTAGGAATAGGATAACATTAAATTCAAGAAAAAGGAGCTAGTAATTTATTTAAAAATTGATAGTATGGCTTACTTTTTAATTTCTGAAAGTTATGATATAGCAAAGGCAAATTCAGAAAAGCACTTTACAAAATAAAGCATGTATATTTTAAAAGTCACAGCTAGATAATGGGAAGATTTTTCCATTTACAAACTGTTAATCTGTATTAAAGGAGTCCTGCCAAAGAAGAACTGGGAATCTTTCATGAATTTATAGGCACTGTTTGCCAACCTGATCCAATTTTTCTCTTGTTGAAACTGCTTCATTAATTTAATGTGCAAGAAATAAATATTTGATGTGCAATTAGTTGGAGATTATTATGGTCATAATGGAACCTTTCCAAATAAACAGCTGCTCCAGCACTTTAAATGCATGAAAAGCAAGACACAAAATAGAAAATATAATGAAACACCAGCTCTACAGAGAAAAAGTGTTAAAATATTCAATTAGGGAGTAAAATGGCTGTTCGTTTAGAAGTTTGGTGGTGGTTTATCAAAGCATAACGGTATAAAAACTGCTAAACTTTAGCCAAATATCTGTCTGAATTTGCATGGAAACATTTGCCTACAAATATAATATTGTCCAAGAAGAAAATATTATGGAAATAGACATTAACCAATTCTAATTCCTTCAGAATGTATATATAATTATTCTACATTTGCATTTCTGTAAATACTCTAAATATAGTTATATGTAGCAACATATGAATTGTAATGATTTCACTTTGAGAGGTAATGATGTCTATCCTTAAATATCTATGTTGATTTGTTTATTTTAAATTTGAATGAGTCCAGGATTCCACAGCATATACTCACACCCACTGCAGGAATTGATGTTATTAAAGTACTTCAATTCCCTGTAAGTTTTATGAAAATTGACCTTCATGTCAAGGTAGACCATAAGGGTTGGAGCCAGTTGTCTGTCTCCCCTACTGCACTAGAAACTTCCTGAGGGCAGAAACCATAGCTAACATCCCAGTAGCTCCAAACTCTGCCATGGTTCCTACATGGAGCATCTTACCTTCATGTCAAGGTAGACCATAAGGGTTGGAGCCAGTTGTCTGCTCCCCTACTGCACTGGAAACTTCTTGAGGGCAGAAACCATAGCTAACATCCCAGTAGCTCCAATCTCTGCCATGGTTCCTACATGGAGCATCTTAGTTCATGTTTATTGAAAGGATGCCTAAAGCTATTTGCCATGCAGGCAATGAAAGGGATAAACATCAAAGGGTGAGCGTTACAACCTCCATAGAAAATTGTCTCCTTCTATTGAGATGGGAGTAAAGGGAAGCAAGTCTTCTGCCATTTTCTTCTATTTGGGGCTCAAAATCAAAAGCACAAGGGACTTTTGCAACTAGTAAGAATCTGACTTGTAATTATGATTCAGAGTTGAATATCAAAATAGTCAGTAGGAACTGTGCACAAGAACCAAGGTGCTGGTATACATTTCTGGAAAGCACACTCAGGGCAAGATGATCATTAAAAAGCCTTTATCCCATTTGATGACTCAAGTCTGCAGTTGATTACAATTTATCTTTCTTCATTGCTCTGAAAACCCATTGTTCCAAGAAAAGTCAGATTCTGTTATGTTTTCCTGTGTTTCCTGCGGCCTTTATGAGACTCTCCCCAACGCTCCTTCACAGTGGCCATGAGGTGGTTAGGTGAAGAGCTTTTCTATCCCTGACCTTTCCAAAATGATGTTTCTGACTCATTCTTGCCTTGGGACCTAAGGCACTGTGCTTTGGGAAAGCCAAGAAATACCAGAGAGAGGCCACATTAGTGTCTCCACCAGCTGCCCCATTGGATGCTCCAGGTGATCATCTAGCCTGCTTCCCAGGTGTAGAGCTCTTACATAGAATAGAGACAAACCATGTCAACTAAGACTTGCCCAAGTTGCAAATTGTCTGTGTGCGTAAATTGTCTGTGTGCGTGTGTGTGTGTGTGTGTGTGTGTTGGTGAAGGGGGTGATATAAATGGCTGTTGATCATACGCCCTAAATATTGGAGTGATTTGTTATGAAGGAAAACAGAACTGAAAAGCATATGTGTCAGAGACCAAAGCTATTCAATAAATGTACTTTTAGCTCTTAATGTACAAGAGCTATTCAGACACATGGCACTGTTGCTACTCTCATCGTGCTAACTGCACATTACACTGTAGGGGCAGGAGATTTACTAAAAAAAAATCTTAGTGTGAAACCAGAACTTCAGTCATTTCTACTGTGAGGAAGCTGACATTATAATGGGAGAAAATAGGGACAAATACATAAATTAGTACTATAAAATAGCACACAGAAGTACTGTGCAAGTTACTTGCTCTATATATCCCTGTATGCCTGGAACATTACCATCTCACACTGGGAATGCAGCGGGGATAAAAACAGACAAGCACCCTGTGGTCAGATAGCGTCTATCTGAGTGGGTGTTCATAACCAGTGGGCATAAAAATACATAAAGCCACTTTGAGGCGAGACAATTGTGCCACCCGGCAAGATGAGGGAGCTGAGAGGAACTGGGATCTTAGACAGTGAAGGGATCTAGATTATATCACCCCAAGAAGTCTCTTTGATTTAAAAGCTCCACTTCCTGCTTCTCAACTGCCTTTACTTAAAAATCAATTTATTTTTGTTTACAGACCGGAAATAAATTCTTATCCGCTAAAGGCAGCTCTAGATACTTAGCCCAGAAATGAAGAAAGAAGAAAACATCATGCCTCCTATGAGCTTTGTGTTAAATTGGTGTTATCACTTGTATCTATATGTTCTTTCAAAGGCTCATACACCCATAGGTGGGACTTATTGGGGGTGACAGGATCTAGGGTATGTGAATGTGGATTACAGGTCTGTGAATATGGATTTAGGGTATGATAATTGAATTAATCCACTGATTGTTTTAGCATAGTTCTGGGTATGAATAATGGAAAGGCCCACTCTCTACATGGGGGATACCACCCAACAGGCTTGTAGCCTAGATAGGATAAAAGGGAAAGGGAGGCTTGTTGTTGCTGCTTTGCTGCCTCCTATGTGCTCTGCCATGGACTGTTTCTCCTGTGCAATGCCTCTCTGCCATGTTGCCCTACCTAAACCAAACTAAAAACAGAATAAACAAAAAGTTAGAACAAACCTTTCTTCCTTTAACTTTGAATGTCAGGTATGTTGTCTCAGGAAGGAGGCAAGTAACTAAGACAGTCAGTTTTCAATTGCTAGGACTAAATGTCTGACATACACAATTTAAAGGAGGAAGGGGTTATTTGAGGTTAGAGTTTCAGGGGTTTCAATCTATGGTGAACTGATGTATGGCAGAAACATCATGGCAGAGGAGAATGGCAGAGGAAAGCTGTTTGCCTCATGGTAGGCACAAAGGCAGGGGGAGGGGAAGAGTAGGAAGAGCACCAGGGAGAGAGAAGAAAGGGCTGGAAACAAGAACACACCCTTCCAGGTCACATCCAATGGACCATCTTCTCCCGTCTGATCCTGCCTCCTCACAGGAAGTTCAAACATGATTTTATCACTGGGTTAATCCACTGAGGAATGTACAAATGTGATTTCATAGATGGGTTAACACACTGATGAATGTAACACCCCCATGATCTAATCACCTCCTAAAACCCCCATCTCTGAACACCTGAGACTTTTATGGGACATTTGGATCAAACCATTACAATCTTCTTCCCATAAATTTACCTTCTCAAATTTCCCTGCCCTTGGACACCTGAAACCACTTTCCTTTGTCCATTCACTCCTCCACAAAATAATCATCATTCTTTGCAGAACATGCTGTAGAAGTACCTTGTAAACCACTCCTTTGCGTTACTTTTCTTGGAGGTTTCTCCTGCATGATGTACGGAACATAAACCAATAGACTTGTTTTATTCTCGTCAATCTGTCTTTTGTCACAAGGGTCCATCCCAACAAAGAAGTCATGGATAATTAGGGGAAAAATTCTATTTCCCCCCTATTATGGTTTGTGTCTAGATGTCCCCCCAAAGGCTATGTTGTGGGGCCAGATCTAGAGTGTGTGATTACTGAATTAGTCCACTGATGGGTTTGGCATGGTTCTGCTGGGATCAAGGACGTGATACTAGGATTAAGATTGCTACAATTAAGGTTGCTAGGATTAAGGGTGGGGGTGCTACCCACCCTAAAGCCAGGTAGCCCAGATAAGATATTAGGGATAGAAAGAGGCTTGCCTACCCCTTAATTACCCCCTTGCTTACCTTGCTGCCTTCTGCCTCCTGTCTGCCCCTGCCCTGCCACCCTGCCTTGGATCCAGCTGATTGTAGACTGAAACCTCTACAAACTGTGAGCTAAATAAACCTTTCTTCCATTAAATTTGCATGTCAGGTTTTTTGTCTCAGCAACGAGAAAAAAGTAAGACACCCCCTGACAACTGAATGCAGAAAGTTCTCCTTCGGTAAAATGACATTATTTAAATTTGGCCCTTTTGGTGAAACACCTGTGACCACACCAATATGTGAGGGCAGAACAAGGGAACCGTGAATGGACAGTCCTTCAAGAAACAAAAGCTCAGAATATAACCTACCAGTGAGAAATAGTGAAGAGAAGATCTTCTGGAGGGTCACAAGGAGGTCTTTCTAAGGCACAGAAAAAGCTACTGATGCATCATTGTGTGCTTGAATTTTATTGTTCTGATTGTAGTAGACAATGAATGATATCAAACAAAGGAGTCTGGTAATTATTAGTGTGTTTTGTGCATAAATCACTCTAACTACTGGTGACGCCAAGGTGAGAATAGAAAGAGAGAAATTTGGCCCTCATTATTTGAGGAATCCATATTTGGAAATCCATCTACTCACTCTAACATAACTGGAACCCTTAAGCAACATTCTCTCTGGATCATTCACCAAATTGAGCAGAGTAACAAAATGTGCTAGTAGATCCCCACCTATCTTATGAACATAGTGTATGCACTCGATTAGCTTCAGTTAGTTGTGACTCATACTGCTCTTGGCTAAGATTTCAATGTTAGTGAATCGTAGTAAGGCAACCTGGTGCAGATGTACACATAAAACAAGGCTGTTTGTTGACTGGCTGATGAAAACATAATAAAAGTGGTCTCATTACTGGAACATTGTGTTTCCCCAGAGGCAATGCTTCAGGATTCAGTGCATCTGTTGACTTCACAATACATAACAATGGCAAATAACAAGAATGGACTGTGTCCCAGTTATCCAGGTGGGAGACAGAGATTGTGGGCATGGTAGAGAGGGGTTGAGCTTGCTCTACAGGCAGAATTTGAATCAACTGAATTTCAGGCCAGAAAAATGAAGAGGTACAATCAGGTTGGGATGCTAAGTGTACAGCTAGGAAAGAACTCTTCCAGTAGACAGGAAGTGAACCAGGTCTTCACGAAGCAGTGGAATGGCCACCTGAAAGGATGGACCAATGCACTTGAGATTTATTGATTGCCTTAGTACCTTTATGTTGCTGGAACCAAATAACTGACACCTGTAATGTAAAGGATAAGAGGTTTAGTTTTGGCTCATGGTTTCAGAGGTTTCAGTCCATGGTTGTCTGGTTCCAAGGCAGAACACTGTAGTGGAAGGACATGGCAGAGAAAAGCTGTTCTATCCATGGCAGCCAGAAAGCAAAAAGAGTAGAAGACAGCCAAAGGCAAATGGATTGGGAACCAGATAGCCCTCAAAGTCACATCCCCATGACCCACCCAAAATATACTAATGTTTCCTAATCTCTTGAACTGCTCAAGTTGACCATCTATGTTAGCCATCACACACACATTTATGCATGTATATGGGGAAGACATCTAGTCGCATGGCACAGAAATAGAAAATATTTATGAGCAAAGTGGAGCTATTTCTCATACTATTTTAAAAGATATGTTCGTTTTGTGTATACATATAGAGAATTTCGACTTTTATTTCATTGCCTACAAATATATTAACCCACAGTGAATCACAGACTTAGATAAAAAGGTTAACAAAATAACCCTTCTGAAAGACATCAGGGGAGAAAAATCTCTGCAGCTGTAAGAATGGAAACATAAAGCTATGAACTGTAAGAGAATATATCGATAAAGTAGATATCGTCAATGCTAAAATATGTTCTTTAGTATATGGCAATGTACAAAATTTCGGGCAAAACTGGGAGAAAAGTTTAGCAACATAAATATCTGAGAAAAGTATAGTACCTAATATAGATAAGGAAATTACAACTCAATAACAAATTAAAATGCTGATTAAAAATGGCAAAAGATTTAAAACTGACATCTTATACAAGAAGAGATACAAATAGCCAATGATGGGACAAAGCTGAAACAATGTCCAATATCACCAGGATCCAGAAAGTGTCAATGAACATAGTATTGCAATTTCAGTCTGTTACTGCTTTTTATTCTGTTGAGACCTGATTTTTCTTAAGACTCTTTAAAAGTGTAGGAATATTGTAGAACTTATTTTCTGATGGATGAAGGGCAGAGAATCATGAAACATAAATATATTTCACAAGTTGCTTTCTTTCAATCAGGTTAAATGATTGAAAGAAATAATGAACTAATGACAGAACTAATGAACTATTGAAGAGTTACTTATTTGGGGTTGGAGCAGAGTAAAGGGGGAGCATCACCTATTTTATATAAGGTGATTTGGGAAGCAAGTCTATGGGTATGCAATTTTCAGGTAGAAAATGCAGTTAATTGAAGCATCATTCTCTATTACAGAGCATATTCCTATACCAACTCTACATATGTTGGGCATAGATCATTCCTCCTTAACATGTAGCTAGCTTGTTTTTTTTTAAATAAAGATTTTGTTTAGTAGATAAAGGATATTTAGTTGAATCCAAGTCGTGAGAAACATCATTATGTGCCTGTGGATACCTCTTGGTGACATGAGACACTTTGTGTGTCCTACTACCTGACTCACTGATTTCCAATATGATGGCCTCTGGTCATTGATGTTAAAACCACTGGGGACCTGATTTAAAAGCTGGCTTCCTGGAACCTACCTCCTGGACATCTTATTACTAACAAGTCCATGAAGTAGTTCCTTGGCCTCTTACTATCTGAGTGCCACTGACTGGTAACAAATTCCAAATTTCTGGCCAAAGGCAGAGGGGGATGTGTTTCTGAGTAGAACAGACTGGATCCTGTCCTTGTGAAAATGAATCATGTTGGACTTCCTCCCTAAAAAATATTAACTTTTTAGCTACTGAGCACTTGTGTTTTCTCAAGAACTCTTAGACATGCATGTAGATCATGGTGTCAGAAGTTCTAGCTGAGTTTAAAGTTTAAATCTTCCTGATGTAGGAAAAACCTCTTAGAAGCTCAGAGTCTTGGTCTGCACACTGGCAGAGTGGATGAAGCCACACTGCTCCCTGCTTGTCCCGCTGAAGACATAAAATGAGACATGAGGGGAGACACATACTTGCACCAAATGTTGATATTTGTCGTTCTGATGAAACAAAAGAGCAAAGCAAAGGAGCACCTGCCATGCGTCAATATCTTTTAAAATAGTAGCTCGATTAAAATAAGTTGTTGCAGTCCACATCAGTTTAGGGAAAGCACTGCTTTCTGCATGGTATGAGGAGAGATAACTCACTGAAGCAGGAAGGGAGAAGTGCAAATCTGAATCTCAGTTTTGGCATAATTTCAGGCAAAAGCTAGAAGCTTTATTTGATTAGTTTATTCCAAATTCCTCTCTTTTTTTTAATCAAAAGCATTTCATGTGTTTCTGGTAGGCATCCACTTAGAAAGATTTTAATTTGCCTTTAATTTGGGTTTTCTTACATGATCCAGCATCTTTACTTGTATTGTTTCACGTTCTAATATTATGACAGTATGGACAGGTTTAAAAACTGTATTTTACCTCCTCCCTTCCTTATTTAGGAAAAGTATGTTTCCATTTTTCTTTCCAGGGTAGTGGGGGAAAAAAAAGTAGAAAAAGATATATCATGTATGGGTACAAATTCCCTATGATGAATGTTATTATGTATATCTAAAAAGTACCACTAAAATAACATTAAAAATTTTTTTAAATAATAAAAAATGTACTTCATAAATTATATGGAGACTTATCAATAGCAGAGGACTTTAAATAAGAGTAGGGATACTTGCCTCAGAAATTTATTTATTTTATTACTAATGATCTAAAAGTTGCTAGACAATTTTTTGCCTGATTGTTTTTCAAGGATCATTTAGAGAAAGCCACTTTTTTAACCCATGGTAACACAAGAAGTGCATGTAAATGAAATGGCTCATTTCATTTACATGAAAGACAATATGGCATACTATGTCTGGCTGTGCAACTGTGACAAGACAAATAGCTATAAACTACAAGAAAAAATAATCGACGTATTGGATTTGTCAACATTGAAATTTGCTCTTTGAATATCCCAGTTCATAAAATAGAATTTCAGGCACGGACTGGGAGCAAAGATTAGCAACCCAAATGTCTGACAATGAAATGGAATCTAGTCTAGAGAAAGAATTCTGATAGCTGCATAATTAGAGATCAAATGCCAATTAAAAATGACATAGAAGCCGTGCATGGTAGCACACAGTCGTAATCCCAACTGTGTGGGAAGCCAAGCTGGGAGGGTCAAAAGCTTGACCCAAGCAAGGCAACCTAGTGACTTCATGAAATCCTGTTTCAAAATAAAAAATAAGAACAGGGCTGGAGAGCTGTGGCAGTACAAAGGCACTGGATTCAATCTCCAGTACTGCAAACAGAGAAACAAGGCAAAAGGGTTAAACAGACACTTTGATATTTTTCATAAGAAGTTAGACAAATGACCAATAATGAAATAAAATGAAACTACTTCCTGCTCAAGACTTATGTTAAAAATACCAAGCCAGAAATATTGCATGGTATTTGATCATATAATGTTCACTCTGAGTGATGAAGCACCTTTGCAACTTCTCTTGACTTACATCATATTTTCTTACAAACACCTTTGTTCTATGCCCTAGAGTAAGGAATCTGGCTATATAGTGATTAGTTTATTTCAGCATGCATTTTTAGGATTAACATAATTAATATACATTTACCAAACACAAATGTGTAATAAAATTGCATTTAAATATATGTAGAATAGCATTCTGCCAATAGTACATGGATCAATGGTTCAAATTCCTCCAAGTTTAGGGGGTATGTGTATGTACAAATATACATATGTATGTGTATTAATGCAAACATACGTATATATATATATACATATATACATATGTGTGTGTGCATATGAACATTACATATGTATGTGTATTAATGCAAACATACGTATATATATATACATATATACATGTGTGTGTGCATATAAACGAACATATATAGAAATAAAATCATGTGTATAATTAAAATAATGTATGCAGCATACATACACATATGCATGTATGCATATGGAACCTAAAATCATATATGTAGTGCAAATACATTTGTACACCTATATGTATATACACATATATATCTTCAGAGAGATAGATAGATAGATAGATAGATAGATAGATAGATAGATAGATAGATCTTCAAATATATATGTAGCTTCTCCGGGAAACTACAGCCAGTATTTCTATGGGATACAAAAGTTTAAATTGTACTCGAGTCTATCTTTTCTTTTAATATTTAATACTGGGATTTTTATGGCTAGATTGTGGTGTTTTAATGAATAAGACTGCTTGCTTGATAATCCATTTAAAAACTTCCCTTTATATTAATGAACAATGCATTGCAATCAAAGAATTTAAAACTTTCCCATTATCTTAAATTTTGTTCACTTATTACACAGCAAATATCCGCTAGGGAGAATATAGTACTCCTTTGGTGAACTGTACAGTGTTCAAAACTCAATAAAACTTAATAAAATAATATTGTGCTGACAAGAGAATTAATTTCTTCCAACTATTTATCTATTTGTATAGTCCGTGGTTCATCATAAATCAAATAAAAGCATTATACCTCAGAGTGGAGAAGGACAAATAATATACTGGTCCAAACATGGTTTTTATTACCAGCTTTTCCCTCTGGAGGAATACAGTGAGTAAACTAATGAAGTTGACTTTTATTACTGATTCATTGCAATGAAAATGAAGAAGCGACTTTGGAGTTTCAAGAATCTACATAAAAAGTAGATTAGGAATTCTCAGGTCAGTTTATGCAGAAAGAATGAGAGAAGACAAAGCTATGGGTAGCTTGGGGTTTGGTGGGGAAGTCAGCAGAGCAATGTGCCTCAGTTTAAGGGACACCGAAGCAGGGGCAACTAACGTGTGAAACACTGCCGGAGATTTTTGGTATGAATATCAGGATGGCTGTAGAAAACCAAGAGGAGTGCTAAATGCAGTGCTGTCAATCGAAGACTGCTAGGGATCCAAGCCCTGAGCCCCTAGTGTGTCCGGCACATGGGGACATTACAGACCTGCTGGAGTTGAGCCAGGGTAGGGGCAGGATTAGTTTTTCACATGGGTTCAGGGAAGGGCAGTGTGCTGATGCTGATTTGAAGTCTCCTCAGCTGGACACCACTTCAACAAACTCTACTTACACACGACAATATGCAAATTACTTGAGTTTCCTGAGATATTTCTTAGCAAGGAAGAGCAATGCTGGATCAAAGGTCAACAGATTCTTATTGAAAACTCTGTCTTTTGGGTAACGGAGGGAGGTGAACAAGGCAGCTGGGTTTATAAAATGTTAGATTTTGTGTGAATTTCCCCTGGCGTATTATGACCTCTGAATTTAGTGCCTTTCTCATCTGCTAGATAGCACCAGAAGGGCAAGTATGGGTCTGCTTTTGCTGTGTAGCACAGTATCTGGCATTAAAAGGTACCTGATTAATACTTATTGGATAAATTAATGAGGATGAGTGAATATACTGAATGGTAAGATGGATGGATAAATAGATGAATAAATGGCTACAAAGATATATGGATGATGGATGGATGGATGGATGAATGGATGACTGCATGGATATATGGATGAATGATGGATGGATGGATGGGTGGATGGCTATATGGATAAATGGATGGATGGATGGATGGGTGGATGGGTGGATGGACGGATGAATAGACAGATGAATAGCTATGTGGATATATGGATGGATGATGGGATATATGGACGGATGATGGATGGATGGATAGATAAATAGATGGATAGCTACATAGATACATGGATGGATGATGGATGGATGGATGGATGGATGGCTATATGGATAAATGAGTGGATGGATGGATGGATGGATGGATGGATGAGTGGGTGGATGGGTGGATGGGCGGATGGATGGGGATGGATGGATGGATGGATAAATAGATGGATAGCTACATAGATATATGGATGGATGATGGATGGATGGATGGATGGATGAGTGGATGGATAGGTGGATGGGTGGATGGATGGATGAACAGACAGATGGATGGCTACATAGATATATGGATGGATAGATGAATGGCTATATGGATAAATGGATGTATGGATGGATGGATGGGTGAGTGGATGGTTCATGGTGTGTGAAAGAGGAAAGAAAACAAGTTTATTACATTCTTCTGAAGTTATTTTAAAACACAAATAAAGCAGGGTAGTCCCTTTAATGAAAGAGCAGATCGGACAAAACTACTTGAAGGAGTGCTTATGCTCTATAAACATTTGAATTCTGTGCTAGACAAGAAACTTCTACTTTGTATATAAAACATCAGGAAAGCTTTAAGTGATTTAGCATCTACACTACAATGTGATTTGATATTTTCAAGGCCCTTCTGTCTCCCACTTAAGTTTCATCCTGTCCCCTCCCTTTTTGTCCTTTTCTTTGAAATGTGCCCACTTTAAATACAGGCAACAAAGGGTTTGGCTAAAATGTAGGCATTACAAAACCTTGGTTTACATTTGTTTTGTTTTTTATGTGTTTTACTTTTACTCTCTGACAGTACAGGAAACTCAACACTGCTAAGATTTCATGGCAGGATTCAACCAGAAAATCCTTGATGTAGCACTCAAATGAGGCCCTGAGACACTTAGAAATGTATAAAAGCATCACAGAAATAGGTAACTGGGCAACTATAAGAGGGATTCAAGAGGTGGCAGGGATGTTGTAGAGATCCTCTTGCATAATTCTCCCTGAGATTTCTCCACGATGATTGCACATCACAAAAATTAATTACATCTTCAGTGAGAGGAGCAAGGTACAGATGGGTAAGTGAGCTACGCAGGTCCAGGTCTGCAAGGAGGTCTGCAGCTACTGAGATAAAAGAAAGGATCATCAAACAGAGCTGAAGGGGTATTGAGAGAGATGAAAGATAGCTCTCGGAAGGATTTGAACAGGCAGGGAAAATGTAAAATAACGAAGGAGGAGCGATGGGTCAGACAGACTAAAAAGAAGCTACGAAGTTGAGGAGACTTAGGATGGAGTACAGATGCTTGAAAGGAATCTAAGAGGAACTTACCTCAAGCAGCTAAATTGGATATTTTCTCAGTGTTCGCTAATACACGCGGGGAGAATTTACAGAGGATGTTATGATCGAAAGAGGCTGGAGCGGAAATAAAGTTTCCACTATGTGCAGGGCATGAAGGTATCTTTAGCAATGATCAGAGGACTGTGGAACAACCTCTGTAATTTTTATAATCTAAAATAAATAGCACATTAGGTAGCTTCTCAGTGAAACTCATTGCAAATGGCCTTAAGTACAGACTATTTGCCATTGTCCCGCTCACTGACAAACCATCCCAGCGAGTTAGGCAGCAGTAATATCAAGGGTCCAGACAAGTGCCCACTAAAGAAAGACTTTAAATAGCCCCTGGGAATATAGTTCTCATGCTCCAAAATGTCTTTCCACGTACATTTACTCATTTAATTCCCTTTATATTCTGTTGGGCATCTGCTAAGCTCATCTCACAATGATAAAATTGGGCATCAGAGAGGCAGAGAGAGAGAGCTGAGGATGTAGCTCAGTGACAAAATGCTTATCCAGCAAATGTGAGGCTTTGGATTCGATGCATAGTGCTGAAAAAAAAAATAAGAAAAAAAAAGGGGGTCTGAGAGATACATCCCCATAGAGGACAGAATTGTCCATTATGGCAACCAGGTTAAGATTAGTTATGTTTTCTCTCCACAGCAGAAGTCTTTCCTCTTTTTCTACAAGCAGGATGAAAGGTTTATCCTAAAGCGTCAACTGTAAAAATGTGTCCAGAAAGCACATTTCCATGCATGTCTGAGAAATCAACAGGCAGGCTTGGAAATTTATCTATCTGTGCTTTAGTTGTCCTTTCTTTTTTTTTTTTAATTTTTTATTTTTACCAAGAACGTGTATTGGTACATTGTATACATAATGATCATAATCAACATGGTTATTTTGTACCTGTACATGATACATCTTGGTTTTCCCCTCTCTTCCCCCCTTCCCCTCCCCCCTTCCATTCACCCTATTAGCAACACATAAAACATAGGAATAGATGACCTGTGAGTCATTTATAACTTTTGAGTTAGCCACATTTTTTTTTAATTTTTTATTTTTACCAAGAACGTGTATTGGTACATTGTATACATAATGATCATAATCAACATGGTTATTTTGTACCTGTACATGATACATCTTGGTTTTCCCCTCTCTTCCCCCCTTCCCCTCCCCCCCTTCCATTCACCCTATTAGCAACACGTGTAGCTACACTTTACCATTTTTCCCCTTTCATCTTACTTTTCTTTTAACCTTCTTCTTTATCCCCCTTTTCCCTATCTAGTTCTCTCTTTTGAATACTATCTCTCTCTTAAATGCTAATAATGAGAAAATTACCAAAGAAATAGGCTGCTATGGGAAGTAGATGACACACAGTCATACACTTGCACACACTTATACACACACGCACACAGGCATATATCCACATACGATGGCATACACACACTCAGAGTCGTACACATTCACATACATAAGAGTCATATATACTCATGCATGCGGAATCATACACACCCACACAGTCATACACACTCACATACATACAGCAGCATACATGCTTACACACATACACATACAGTGAATCATACACACTCAAAGGGTCATAGATCCTTGTTCAAGGTTATATACACTCACACAGAGTCATATAAACTCAGAGTCATACACAAGCAGAGTTATTTACTTTCACATACGTCATAACACACTCATGCACATATACTCAAATGCACTTATATGCAGTGGATACACACACTGAAAGTCATACAGTCACACACAGTCATACACACCCAGAGTTATACACACATACACATGAGTCGTATATACACATACACACAGAATCATATGCACCAACACAGTCATACACACACACACATACAGTCATACACACACACTGAATAGTCATGTATACTCACTCTAGGTTATATACACTCATATATTTACACAGAGTCATATAAATTCACACTCATACGGTCATACAAAATCAGTCATATACTCTCACATACAGTCGTACACATACCTGCTCGTATGTACCTCCCCACACACAGCCCTACACATTCACACATGCAGTTATATACACTCACACACATTTACACAATCATACATGCAGAGTCCTACAGTCATACAACCTCACACAGAGTCATACATACACATACAATCATATGTGTACAATCATACACATACAATCATACACATACAACCACATACACCCCCCCGCACAGTCATACACCTCACACAGAGTCATACATACACATACAATCATATGTGTACAACCATACACATACAATCATACACATACAACCACATACACCCCCCCCGCACAGTCATACCCGCACAGTCATACACACCCAGAGACTTACACACACTCACACATACAAGTCCAGGACAGCCTACTCCTGACCACGATGAACAGGAGCAGACACGTCCTCCCGGTGGCGATGACCTCAGATCCACAGCTCAGCAGGGCAGTCGTGGACACATCCACCTGGAGGGAAGGTATCACTCCTCAGCATCTTTTTTCCACGGGTGCTGCATCTTTGTGATGTCAGCGACTGCTTCGCAGAGAACAGGGTGAAAAATGCGGCCACCGCTCACTGCTCCCAAGTTCCAGGTTAGTGGGCAAGTGGTATTGGCTCTGGAGGGCTCGGAGGCACAGCTGGGGCTGGGGGGCAGGGCCTGAGAGCGGGCTGCTGGTCACTATGCTGACCTCACAATAGCTTGTGACATCACAGACAAGGCCACACCAGGAAGGGGCAAGTGGCCCAGAAGTAACTCTGGGATGTTGCCTGTGAGGCCAGAGTTCACCTGCCTTTCTTCTTCCCAGCTTCCTGAAGGTACCAATCCATGGATTCCATGGATTCATATACTAACACAAAAAATGCTTAGAGATACCAGCTGCTAAGCGGTTTGGGACGCTAAGCAGAGGATTGTGATCAAAAGTTATGCCTTGCACAATACTGATCCAAACCAGAGATGATGAAGAAAATGCAAGACAGTAACAGAGTTGGGGAGGACATTGGATAAGATCATCTGCCACAAAAAAACATGGAAGATGAATGTGCTGGTAGCACATATCTTGGGGTAAGTGTGACTTTTTTAGTTTGTGAATGGAGCAACTTAACTGGGAAAAGAATAAAAGAATGGTTAAAAAAGCAGCAAGCATAAAAGAGACAGAGTGTACGTATTAGGTACTACAGTAACTTTATGTAGCTGTGACTTAATGCTGCATCTATGTGGTTGTTAACATTGCTCATTGTTATAAGCAAGAGTTACAATGTATTGTGGTCTGTAAGCTTGTGAAATGGCCTGTAAGTTTGTGTAATTTTGGATACATTTTAACAAAAATCTATAAAAGAGACATATACAGAGACAATCTATTTCCCACATGGCCTAGGTGCTGAGAGAGGTTGTGAGGTCCCCAAAAGGTCTAGTTGTTTGGTGCACAATTAATAGGATAAGAAAATTATAGAAAATACACTCCAATGGGTTGAGAGGGACCACTTTGTGAGGGAGGAGCCATGAGAAAAAGACGGTTGTATTCAGCACAGATGGCATAGGTCCAATGAAATGACCTGATTTATAGCTCTCCAGGACGCCCTGGCTGTTGTGTGGAAGGTGGGTTGGGGCAGCCACGCAGATGGCATTGTGAGAAAAGCAGGAAGACAGATATGGCCAAAAGTTACCAGATTCATAATAAATCTGTAAGATGCAGATGAAAATTTAATGTTGAATAGGATGTGGGACGATAGCAGATTGTGGAGGGAAATATTCATTTTTAAAAAGTATAAAGTAAAATTAATGAGTGAACACTTACAATACCCTGTCCTAAATTATTTCCAATATCAAAGTTAACGATCCCAACTCATGTGGTCTTCTATGCCCAGAATAACGAAAGAGTCGCTCATGAACAGTGATATTTTAGATATCACTGTTGAGTGGGAAAAAGCCAAGAGTTTTATTTCAAGGAAGAACTTCTCCTGGCCATGTTGCATATTTTGCTTTGTTAAAAATCACACCCCTGTTTAAAATTTTAAGACAACACTTGTAAAAGGAATAAGGAAGATAGTGTGCTTACCAGAACCCAGTCAGTATCCTGAGATTTGTCCTTGTGAATGGGCTGTTTGGTAGCATTGATTTTGCCTCTGTACCCTCTTTCCATGTTGGGAAGATCCTATTTTCTATTCCGCTCCAGGGGAATGGCTTGATATTAGTGAAAATTGTAATATTAGTGAAAATTTTCCAACCCCCTTTTTATTGCAGGGCCATTACAGAGCACTTTATCATCTCATTTCCTGGAAGGGCTCAAGTCTTCATTTTTATTTCCAATTTGTGATTTCCACCTCCAAACATTAGGGTGTTGTATTTTGTGCATTCAGCTGTCATAAAATGATTTCCTACTGCCTAGTTTGAGGGCATAGATTTGCAGCAGTTTGGCCTTCTTTTTTTCTTTTAACTAGTGTTCCAAGAACGCAGTTTACTGATATTCATGGAATTTGGTACATCAGGGAGAGTCAGATGTGCTTTGCGTAAGGACTTTGCTATCGTTGTTACTGAAGCTAATGCTACAAGAGGCCCCAGTGGTCAGGCCAAAATGAGGTATAAGGGATGAGTCATTTACAGTGTATCAAAAGGGACTAAAATATACTGCTGTGCTGTGATGTGTGATGGTACCAGAAACTCCTTTCGGTGATGATGATGAAGATGGTGACAAGAATGTCCTAATTATGTTTTGTGTTCAGAGATGGGGAAGTGTTTTGCTGACAGTCGTCAACCCTGTATTATCGACAGGAAATATCCAATTGTACAAAGAAAGACAGCCTCACAAGAAGAAAAAGCAATTGGGGGCTGGGGATTTAGCTCAGAGGTTAGAGTGCTTGCCTAGCAAGCCCAAGGCCCTAAGTTCGATCTCCAGAAAGAAATTGTCCTGCAGCCCTACGACATTGTCAGGAATGAGTCACCCGTCTAACTTCCTGATGTGCTGCTCGGCAGGGCATATAAATACAGAAAAGAGCATTTACAACTTCCTCTGTCAATATCCTTTCTCCCTGAATAAGCTGCTTCCCCAACTACCAGCTAGAGAAAGCTCAAACAGTGGCAACAAGATCAAGGTCTGTGGTCGCAAAGGAAATGTTACTGTTGGATAGGTAGAAATGTCCAGACACCCTGAAAAAAGACTCAATACTTCACCAGACTGTTGATGTTTGAGAGCAAAAAACTGTGCAACATTTTTGGATCCAACCATATTTATCTGAACCTTACAGGTATGTCCTTCTTGGGCCTCGAAGAATGTTGGGCTGGGGAAGCTGTTTCATAAGACATCCTGTTTTCTGCAGAGTGTATTTCAGAGGTGCCTCTTTGAGTAATGTTTTTGTAATTTTGCAAATAATGATTGAGTGTGGCATGGCCTGTCACTCGCACAGCCCACACAATAAAACTTTCCTTGCCTTTTAGTTTCAGGAGTAGCTGTGGTAGAGGGGAAGAGATTCATCCCCAGGAATAAAGACGAGATCGGGCGCGTTCAGGGTGGTATGGCCCCAGGAATAAAGGAGTATGTGTTCTCTTATCAGGAGAAGAAAATATTGAATCAATGAATCTCTCTTCAGCTAGCTATGAACAAACATTCCCCCCAAATTCACAACCCAAGCTCTTAAACTACTCAATGCAAGTCCTCAAAGGAACCAAGTGTTTAAGGACTATCTGATAGACTCTGTCTTTTTTATTTTTAGCCTTTATATTTTTATGTTGTGCTTTGTCTTCATTCAAGAGTTGCCTTACAATCTTTTGGTTGTCAGCAAACCACATGAATGAATGAAACCGTCATTTGTCTCAGCTTGTCTTATGCCTTGACTCCTGGAGGACCTCGCGTTTCTTTAAGGGAAGAGAATGTATTTTCTTGGTCATACTGAGGACATAATTGTGAGACCTAAAGTGGCATATCCCTCAAGCCCATTTCTGGACATCTCTGACTATACTGCACATATTTTCTAGACGATAAAGCAAACAGGGATACTGTTTATATAATACTGCATCCTGCAGATCTATACCATATCGTATCTGAGGAGAAAGAGGATAAAAAGTGAAAATAGGAATAAATACAAGAACTATATTTTGACAAATTTGGGTTGCTAAGGATAGTTTAAGGCTGGAGTCATTTAATGAACTCAGAGGAGCTTCTAGAAGGTCATCCAGATCATAGATGGATCAAACAGCACACTGATCAGGTCACCAAATTGGAATCTCTCATCTCCCAACCTCTAAATATGCCTCACTAGCCCCTCACCCGCCAAATCTTCTTCCTGACCATAGATGGCCCTCATCCTGATTGCCACCATGGATTGAAATGACGAGAGTCCTGCATTTTTCTTCCAGAGTAAATGTGGCTTTAAAAATGATCACAGAGACCTGCTGAAAACACAAACTTGGACTGAAGCTAGATGTTGTACTTGATGTGATTTGGGCACCAGTTTTAATTCATTCGACCTTGATTGCAATGACAAAGTTAATACTGGTATTGTATGGTTCTCTGGACAGCTCCTTCCAGGTAGACAGTTGGAAATTATTAGGTTTCTTAATTTCTCTTAGTAGCCGGTATTTATCAAGTATTGTTCTTGCTATATGGAATCAGGAACTCTGTTCATGATCACAAACACAGCAGTAACGCTGGGGAACATGGACACAGGGTCACAGGCACAAACAACTTCAATGCAGTATTGCTTTAATTTTAGAAAATGAAAAGGATCAAAGTACCACCTGCAGAAGAAGAGGCCCATGAATCATGAACCCTTCATAAATGGAGTTTGATGCAGATTTTTTTTTTTT
>QZML01000381.1:167587-195825 GCA_016801275.1 Hystrix brachyura | reverse complement strand
AGGCAAGCACTCTATCACTTGAGCTAAATCCCCAGCCCTATGCAGATATTATGAATCATAGTCTCAATACATTTGTGTTCATGGTTAAAATATCAATAAGATTGTATTAATTAACAAATATGGGCTACAATACTACCTAGACAGTATTAATATTTGAAAGGTATGTAATGCATATTTACACACACCTATGAATGTATACATTTTTTATATTTTTAATTAGTCCATGTTTGCATTCCTTGTGTGGAGTTTCAACATGTATATAACACACCTTAATTCCTTTTTCATCCCCTTAGCCTGCCCTCTTTCCCCCTCCCTCCCATCTCTTGATCCCCTTCGCATTTGAGAAAGATCTCCCTACCTAGTATCTTTTGTTTTTCTTCTTATTTATAATTTGAGCAAGTGAAGTGAATAGACACTGCACAGAAGTACAAATGGCCAATAAATACATGAAGAAACATTCAATATTGCAGACTATTAGAGAAATGCAAATTAAAACAGCCCTGAGATTTTATCTCCCCCAACTACAAAGGTCATCATGAAGAAATCAAATAATAACAAATGCTGGGAACTGGTGAGGCTGTGGAGAAAATGAAGCCTTCTACATGTTGGTAGAAATGTAAACTAATATTATGGAAATCATTCTGGAGATTTCTCAAAAAACTAAAACTGGAAATTTCATTTGACCCAACTATTCCCCTTCTAGGTATCTTCCCAAAAAAGTTAAAGATATCATATTACAGTGATACATGCATACCATGGAAATTTCATTTGACCCAACTATTCCCCTTCTAGGTATCTTCGCAAAAGAGTTAAAGATATCATATTACAGTGATACATGCATACCAGTTTTATAGCAGCAAAATTCATAATAGTTAAATCTTAGAAATGGCCTATATATCTATCAACAGATGAATTGATAAATAAAATGTGGTATTTATACACAATGAAATATTACTCTGCCATAAAGAAGGATAACCTGAATCACTTATAGGAAAATGGATGCACCTTGAGACCACAATGCTAAGTGAAATAAGTCAGACACCCAAGCTTAAACATTGTATGGCTTCTCTTATATGAGAAACCCAAATTATGCATCTACTTTTGTGTATAAAACTTATGTGCACCCTACTTACCACTCTTATGTATATTCTCTACCACCTATAAAAGGGAAAAAGAGACAAAGCAGAAAGAAGGAAAGATATGAGAAGAAGAAGAAGAAGAACAAAAAGGGGGAAAATGAAGAAGAGGAAGAAAGGGAGGAGGAAGAGATGGAGGAGGGGGAGGAGAGGGATGATTACGACTCGGCATCTTAAGAGATGTTAACAAGTGCCTACTCACAGGAGGATAGGGAGGAAGTGGATACAGATGGGTCACTAGGAAAAGAGAAGGCCCCTATTTAAAGGCCCATATTCAAGTTAAAGACTGCTGAAATAAAAAGAATTAGGGAAAATCCTTGGACACTACACAATCATGGGATTGGTTGCTGTGGTGGACTTAATGTTGTGGTCAACTTGAGCTGGAACACCCAGCTGGACTAAGTTACTGTGATTCTGGGCATAGAAGATCCACCTGAGGATGGCTGCCGATACAACATAAAGAACGGGAGTAGAAGATGGCTGATGGCTGTTTCCCAGGAGAAGCTCTGTTCGGCTGGTTCTCCTGAGGGGGACTCGGCTGTTCTAGTCACAGAAGAGCTTGGGCTCTTGCTGTCGTCGAGGATGGCTGCTGTTTGCTTCAGGGGAGCTCTGGTGTTCATCTCTGCTGTAAGCGTCATATCCTTGTTCCAGTAAAGATTTCTTCAGCCATCATCTGCAGACATGGACCTACATGGGACATTACTGTGGGCTCCCAGCCCTTGATTGGCTCTTTTGGGTCTCTGGTGCATAGATAGACATTCAGCACTCTTCCTGCATTTGGCTGGTGGGTGAGTGTTATAACATGTAAATGTCCCATATTAGATCTGCTTTCTTGCAAACCATTGGCTCTAGAAAGGGAATTAATACAGTTTTCTCATCGATCCAGAACTGGAAGATTAACAGATTTGATGTTCTGCCCTTGCTTTCAGTACTAGAGGACAAGATACTGTATGCATCTAAGAATCAATATTAGTGACAGGGTCTTCCTTCCAAGCCAGCCCACTGGCCCAAAATGGCTACTGCCACCTTAGCAAGTTCCCTTTATGTAGTTTTGAAGCACTGAAGCTTCAAAATATAAGGTAGTAGCAAGTTCCCTTTATGTAGTTTTGAAGCACTGAAGCTTCAAAACATAAGGTAGCCTGTATTAGTTTCTTTTCTAGAGTCAATGTTTGCAAGATAGCAGATTCGATATAGGACAAGTCCAAGTTACAACATTTACACACACAAAGTCAAATGTAGGAAGAGTGCAGAACGTGCTGGAGCACGTTCTATGTGCTGGAGACCCAGAAGATCCAATCAAGGGCTGGGAGCCCACAGCAATGTCCTGTGCAGGTCTGTGTCTGCATTAAAAGGCTGAAGAAATTTGTTCTGGAGCCAGGATATGATGCTTACAGCAGAGACGAAGACCAGAGCCTGCCTGAAGCAACAGCAGCCATCCCTGACAACAGCAAGGTCCCGAGCTCCTTCTGCAAGAACAGCTGAGTCCCCTTCAGGAGAATCAGCCACAACAGAGCTTCTCCTGGGAAACAGCTGGCCACCATCTTCTGCTCCCCTTCTCCTTTATGTTGTGTCAGCAACAACCCTCAGGTGGATCTTCTACGCTCGGAACTACACCAACTCAGTCCAGCTGCGCCTTCCTGCTCAAGTTGACCACAGTCAGTCTACCACATAACCAGACTGTGATACTGTCCTGAATCAATTTAGATGAGGGAATTTGGTGTACTCCAAGCCCATGCATTATTCTAAAGATGGTTGTCCTGCAGACGGATGCATGGTGTTTTTCTGTCTTTCCCCTGGATGGTAACCTTGCCCTATATACTGGTCAAGAAGAATAACAATTTTTTTTTGGACAGGTGTGAGGAAACTACAAATTGTTTTACATCCATAGCTTATGTTCTCACCCAAAGAGCTCTGTTGTGACACAAAGCTATTGTAATAAATCCCACTTCCAGAAAAGGCAGCATGTTTTGATTCCAAGGTGGTGTTGCAGTAGGAGAGTTCAATGATCTGGACTGTACTTCCAGCGCATTCTAGCTAGCAGATGCCACTCTGACCTCCGTGCTGCCTGACAGCTGGCTCACTTGCCATCTGGCATTCATACGGCATGGTCACCTGGGAGGCCTCAATTAACAGAACATTGCTGGCCCAGGAAATCAGGTAGTATCATTTCCCAGGTGGCCAATTCAGGTGTGTGTCAAATCAAGATGAGTCTGAAAGGTGTAGAGACTACAGTAGTGAAACTTAAAAAGATTTTGCCCTTGATCTAATTCTGTCAGCTCAAGAATATAAAGAAACGTATTTCCTGACTTCCACTTCTCTTTGGACCCTTTATCAGCAGGCAAATTAAACTCTGGGCAGCATGATAAAGATCATCTTCAGAACTATTCAGAGAGCTGGGATTGCTTTCTTTGTCACACACACACACACACACACACACACATTGCATGCATTTTAATTTTATAATTTTGATTGCTATTAAGTGAAGTCTTGGGAATTTTTAAACAGTATATTCAATTCCTTAGCTGTTACTCTTAAGTTTTGACACCTTTTTTTTTAAATTAAATAACTATTTTAAACACAGCTTCTTATCTTTGATGGTAGCACACACTTAGCCAATGTTTCTCGTGGTCTCGGTCATCTGCCTTTATGGTCAGTTTGCGAACACTGGATCCCACCCAGGGCTCCACCGCCAGCCCCCGATTTACTTGCAGCAGTTTTGTCTCCACTGATGTTACCTAATGCAGTGACCCTAGACAGCATGTGTATCATGTCGACCCCCAAATTCTTATCCGCAGTTTTGACCTCTCTCCTAAAATCTGAAATTCAACTCCCTAATAGATATGTACACTTGGATGCCTACCACGTAACACAAAACTAACACATCCCAAATAAAGGCATTAGTCCCTATTCCACAGAAACCCCAAATTTCTTTTCCTGAAATTTCTCCAACTCAGTAACAGCAGGTACACCCACATGTACACATTTGCCTCTTCCCTCTTCCTACATCCATTAATAGGTAAACTCTTGTCAGCTCTATTTTTAAATTATATTCCAAATCTGTCCAGTTTTCTTCATGGCCACCAGTGACACCTTAATCCATGCTACCATAATCTTTCATCTTTCTTTTTATGAAGGTATGGGGTATGGTCTCCCAGACCTCATGAATCTCAAATCCCAATACATTCGGTGATAAAATAGCACCCCCTTGAGCAAGCCAACCTTGAATTTCCATTCGCTACATTTTACCGACACATGATAACTATACATTACATAATTGTGATATTTTGGCTCATGTATACATGGTCACATCAGAGTAATTAGCCTACCCACCATCTTAAACAATTACCATGGATCTTTAATGAAAATATTCAGGAACTTTCTTTTAGTTTTTTGAAGTATACCCTAAAGTATTGATATGCTTCTTACTCCTATCTAACTTTAACATTGTGCTTATTGACCAAACCCTTCCCCACCTTCTCTCCCCGCTAACCTCCCCAGACTCTGGTGATCACCATTCTATTCTCAACTTCTGTGATATCAACTCTTCTGGATTCCACAGAGGAGTGAGATCACACAGTATCTGTCTTTCTCTGTCTGTCTTATTTCAATTAAAATAATAATCTCTGGTTCCACCCATACTGTAGCAATAAGATTTCATTCTTTTCATAGCTGTATAGTACTCCGTTGTGTATTTGTGCCACATTTTAGTGATTAGAATTCAGCATTCCCGCTGCCAGTCACTGGCAAAATGGCCTCGCATGACTGGTACCTTACCAAGCCTGCTCCCCACCCCATCCCTTCAACCACGGTATTTCAGCTACACTGGCTGATTCATCACTTCCTCAAACACCCTCAGTATCTTCACAGGTCCGGGTCCTTCATGTCTTTTAGATTTCAGTTTACATATCCACTCCAAAAAAAGGCAGCCCTGATGCCACAAAATGAAGTAATCAACCAGCCCATCTCTGAAACATTCTCCTGACTCACTAATAGCTTGCTATTTCTCCGACTTTAAATTGAAGTAATCAACCAGCCCATCTCTGAAACATTCTCCTGACTCATTTGTTTCATAGAACTAATAGCTTGCTATTTCTCCGACTTTAAACAAGCTATCTCTTTAGGCCTCGCATTCCCAGGCTTTAAAAGATCATAATGCTATTTCATAAAGTTGTTTTCAAGATTAGAGTCAATACACATGAAGTGCAAACAACAACATTCCCATGAGCAAGCAATCAATACATGTATTTGTGCACACGGCAGTCAGTAAATTTGGCAGGCTAGTATTAACTATCATATTATGGAAGCTATAAGCTGACTTGTTTTAAATCACAAACAATAATTAAATCATAATTCCAACAAGCAGTGTCCATATTCAGTTTTGAAATCATCTTTGCTGCGTGGATACATAAGCAAACCCTGATGCCCAAGGACTTCATTCCATTACCAATAGTCACTAGTTTAAAATTCCTACTTAATGACACTCTAACAGTGTTGTTCATGTCTTTGGTAGACATATGTACCCATTTATGTCGGATACTCACTCAAGAGTAGAAAATGCCAGGCCATGGGGGACTCCTGTATTCAGCTTATAGATATTGCCAAATAGTTTCCCCAAGTTTCTTTTCTGAAATATACACTTACATTCTTTAAGGCCTAGTCAAACAGTTTTCAAATTAGCTATCATGAAAAATGGTTCTCCCAAAATATAATCCACATGACAAAACATATTCCTATTAGCTCAAAAGATTATTATAATTAGAAAGAAATGTATCACCATAAAAATGATATAGGAATCACAAATTACATATCACTCCACATTTGTAATGCATGTATCACTATTTGGAATATCTCATTATTTTAATTGCAACCAATTACTTCAGTTGGAATAGTCACAGCAAGCAGTATTATATATTTTAGGAATAAATTAAATATATCATCCAATAGCTCATCTTAACATCCTACTTTTGCATTCATTAAAGGATCAAAGATTACATTAATGCAAGTGGGAATTTTGAATCCACATAAATATATCATTATGCTGAAGGAGAATGTCTTTTAGGTAGATTTACTGGCAGGTCTGAGTGTTAAAATGATAACTAATATACAGCTCTACTAACATACCAAAGGTACTTATGATGCTAGTGCAATACTCATATCTATTGTACCATTTGTATTAAAAACAACTAGCATGAAGATGGCTGTCTCCAGTCTCTTGTTTTTGTTTTTTTAATCATATGTGAATCCAATAGTGCTTTTGTTTTGTCTCACTGTGGATTCCTTCGGTAAATATATTATTTCTCAGTTTCTTAAGGTAGACAAAATCTGTATAGCCAATAAGAAAAACGAGCATTTTGAAAATACAGTAAAACCTTGGATTGTGTGTAACTTGTTCTGAGTGCTACACAAGATATGCCACTATTTCTAACAAATATTAACCTGATAAATGACTGACGTCTTGCAATATGAGGAGTACGTGACTCCAAATGTCACATGATCACAATTGAGCCAATGGTCCCCCCGCCCCGGCCCCAGGATTGTAGGTGATCTCCAAGCAGTGAGAGGTTATGGAGGACTTCTCATCTGCAGAAGAGGAGGAGAAAATGGTGGAGGAATCCCTTGCTTCAAACAAGATTAGGAAGATATGTCAAATATGGGAAACAGTGCAAAATTTTGTAGAGAAGCGCCACCCAAAAAAGCCATCGCAGTGTGAGCAATGAATCTGTCTAGCAACAATGCAATGTGGCAGTTCCACACAGTCTTCGAAAGGAGGCAAAAGCAAGAGTTCCTGGATAAGTTTCTTGTTAAATTTGCATGAAAAGAAAAAGATTCCATTGAGCCAATAGATAGCAGCGACTCTGTTAGTGATAGTGAAAGCTGTCCTACACAATTATCCTCCTTTTTCTTGTCCCCCTCACACCAGCCATGAAGTTTTCAAAGCTAAGTGTAAGTTAATTTGTTTTTTCTTTATATCTTGTATTTTCTGTATTATATTGCGGTATTTTATATGAATATTTTTGGTTGTGCAATGAACTGTCTGAGTTTCCTGTTTTTCTTTTTTTTTTTTTTTTTTTTTTTTTGTTTCCCTCATTTCTTATGGGGAAATCCACTGTGATGTACAAGTACTTTTGATTACAACATGTTTCCAGAATGCATTATGTTCACAAACCAAGGTTTTACTCTAATTCTAATGACTGTGTGTTTTAGGACAGCATTTCAAACATGATGGTATAAAAATGTAATCTAAAACCTGTCTTTCTTTCGGACTTTTCTCTACCTACCCAAACTAAAGTCTTTATAGTTGCCCTATATGCCTGGGAGGTAATGTTATTATAAATTTTGGTTGTATTTTTCTGACCTTTACCCAGTCTACCAGCACAACATATTTGATCTCAATTGTATGTAATAAGTGCAGTGTGGTAACCTCGTAACTCGAGTTCATGGGAAGGTTTGTTATATTTGTCATTTCTCCTTTATTGTGTCATAGATTCTAACCATGTACATTGCCACTTTTTAGTCAAATTCATTCTTTGTGCTTTTCAAATGCTTCTTTACCACATTACTTCTTTGAATTATTTCTTATGTATCTCTAAAGTTGGTCACACTAATTTGCGTAGATTCGGAAATAAATCCTTCAAAAGCAAAGGCTTTGTATCAGGGGAATGACTCAATCTCGTGGAGATGGAATGCATGCTTTTCCTATCAAATATGGAATTAAAAATAGAAAGTATTTTTCATGGAATGCATGCTTTTCCTATCAAATATGGAATTAAAAATAGAAAGTATTTTTCATGGAATGCATGCTTTTCCTATCAAATATGGAATTAAAAAGAGAAAGTATACCCATTTGGAAGATGTTGATCTAAGTTTCCTCACATTTCCTTGTATCCTAATCCAACAAAAACAGAAATGTATTTTAATCACATAAAGTATTGTGATGAAAAGAATTAAAATACTGTGGACAAATTCAGTTTCTCTTAACAATGTCATTTCTTAGATGAATACAGCCACTGTTGACCTAAAGAGCTACTTCTCTCTTAGACGTGAGTTCTGATATCTAGTCCTCACATTGGTCTCATTTCTGTATAAGGAAACCTTCAGCACCATTGTACTGCATCATTCGGGTTTGTGTCTTGGATTTGTTGGGAACAGAACAGTACAATGGAAAGAACAAGAGGTTTGAAGCCCAGAAACCAGGCATTTAAAGTCAAACTGTGGTAAGCAACTTTAAGTCGATCGCTCCTCCCAGCTGCCCTTCTATCTTGCAGGGGTGGGAACAATGTTACCTTGAAAATGATCTGAGTGTAATTAGCACAGTGGAAGGTAAGTTGCCCTTCTAAATGGTTCTAAACAACTTGTCATCTTCCAGGACTATGTGGAAATATGAGTGAATTCTCTGCCTCGTTGCCCATATCCAACAAACTGGAAATCTCTCATTATTTGATCTAGAATGATCCAAGATCGGCTTGTGGATGGCGCTCGGAAAGCTCAGGTGGAAAAGAGGTTTTGGTGTTTTAGTCAGCAGGGCTGCTGTAACGGTAGCACAGACAGGGGTGCGGATAGACCACTGATGCGTATAACTCACATAGTCCTGGAGGCTGGAAATCCAAAGTCAGGGTGGGGTAGATTTGGTACCTCATGATAGCTGCTCCCTGGTTCATAGACGGTACCTTCTCGCTGTGTCTTCACATAGTGAAAGGGGCGGGGAGCTCTCTGAGGTCTCTTTAACAAGATCACTGATTGCATTCCTGAGAGCTCTACTTTCCTGGTCTACTCCTGTCCCAGTGGTCCTACCCTGTGGTACCAACCCCTGGGAGTTACAATTTCAAGATACAACTTCGCGAGGACGTGAGTGTTTGGTCTGTTGTAGTGACTGATGAGAATATGGTGGTGAAACTCTTGCAGAGTCTAGCTCACGGAGATCACAAGCATAGTATTCAGTTAGAGCTGTTCTTTATCTAAAAGGCAAAGGCCTCTCAAAGTGTTCTTCTCTTCAACCAGATGTCTTCTATTCCATCTTTACCTACCTCCTTGCTAAAGCAGTATAATGCCAGTTTGTATTTCAAATTCAAACAAAATATCACCTTCTTCAAGACAGAATATCTTTAGCATTATATCATCATCATCGTCACCACCATCATCATTACTATCACCATCATTCTTTGAATGTGGCACACTTCCTCTGATCATTTGCAAATTTCTGGTTGGTGCTAGACGCCACTTTCTTCAGGAAACCTGATTTGTACTTGGAATTTAGAGGCCTTCTAGGTAAATTCACATGTAGTTACGTCTGCAGACATTCACTGCACCAGACTGTAAAAATTTCTGGACACATGTCTGTCTTTTCCCATATGCTGGCATCAAAACACAGATGGGGATGGCCTTGCCCCAGCTCACTATTGTTCTCTCACGGCTCCATTATTTCCTTTGAAATAATGCTTCCTCCTCCCACCCCCAAATCTCCTCTTCCATCATCCTTTCACTTTCCCTTGACTAATTCACTCTCTCACTTGAGGACTCAGAGACCATCCTTTCAGGATACAAAGCACTGATTGAATGGCACAAGAAAGGGAGAAATACATAAAGGACGCAGAGTTGTTCTCGCCAGCCCTGCTTTTTTTTTTTTTTTTTTGGTTCCGGGGGTCGACCGGGGATCGAACTCAGGGCCTTGTGCTTGCAAGGCAAGCACTCTAATCACTGAGCTAAATCCCCAGCCCCTCGCCAGCATTGCTTACAACGGTCTATTGTCGTTTCTGCTTCCGCCGCTTAGAATTCACTCCCCCTTTTGCTTCTATTTCCTTTTTAAGTGAACTTTGTAGTTTTCCTTCAAAGGCTTATTTAATTGCAGACATTGCAGCACCTAATTAATTTCTATTGAGCCTGGTCTCCAAATGTCTAACACTTAAATGCAAGGCCCCATGACTTTCCGTCAATGAATTCCCTGGCAAATATTGAGCTATTTACCCGCAGAGCAAGATACATACATAGTCTCATTAATCTCCATTCTGCCTATCCCAAACCCCCTCACCACCGCCTCAATGTGAAACAGATTGGGTCTCCAGTCTCATATATTATTTAGAGAGTACCATTGATTTATACAACTTTTCCTAGATCAGAGGCGAGTGATTCATTGGCCGCAGATTCTGTTAGACTGCCAGAAGACTTACAGTTTGGGAGAGCAGAACCCGCCAGTGTTTGCAGTTTTTGTGGTAGGTTTCATCTGGTTCATTCAAACAAGAATGTTGCTGCAGGGTAACAACCTGCAAGTCATGGCGGCCTGTTTGGGGGAAATACACTTTCTAAGTAGAGCGTCACAGCTTGAAAGAAATTGCAACAACTCCGACACTCAGAAGGATTACTGGATATGAGAAATTATCTCATCACCTATGTGTAGAGGAGAAAGCTCAAGACAACCAGTGGTAAAGGAAAAAATGGGGTATTCCCAGAACTACCTCTTTTTAAATTTAATTTAATTTTTAAAAAACTTTTTGCAGTACTGGGGATCAAACCCAGAACTCTGTGCATGCTAGACCAGCGCTCTACCACTGAGGTACATCCCCATCCCTTCCTCCTTTTTTTTATTATTTCTCTCTTGGACACGGTCCTATTTCTTACAAAGCAGCCCACAGCTTAGCAATAACCAGTTATTACTTCTTTGTGAACATGTCTTAAAAGACTGACATTAGCTTACCTGATTTCTTTTTAGATATTTAAAAAACATTTGATCGACATTTGATAATTATGCACAGTTATAGGGGACAATGTGATGTGCTGATACATGTATCTATCATGTAATGATCAAATCATGGTAATTAGCATATCTGTTGCCTTAAATACAATTGGAAAGAAGGAATAATTTCTAGTCTTCTTGTAGCACAGAAGGATGGTGATATGTTTTATAAAGAACCAGAAGATGAGAGTTTGAAGGTTTTTAACATAGGAAGTGACAGATGATTAAGGAGATGTAAGAGATGGAACATTAAGTCCTGATTTGTTGATTACACATTGTGTATGTTTATCATATCGTACCCTATGTATGTTTATCACATCGTACCCTATAACATGCATGACTACAATTTATAAATTGAAAGGAGAGAGAGAAAGGAAGGAAGGAAGGAGGGAAGGAAAGAAGGAAGGAAGGGAAGAAAGGAAGGAAAAAGGACTAGGGATTTACAAAGCAATAATATATGAACTAATTTGCCTAGACCAAAAAAAATAATTTTTGTAGCAATAGTTAAAATCTTCTACTGTAAGTATTTTTCAATATATGTAACTTTATTAACTGTAGTCACGAGAATTTATTCCTCCTAACTGTGGGTCACCTAACTTCTTAAAATTATCTGAGCACTTGACATGTCTGCTCATACTCTATTTTTGATTTTTGAAAAAAGTTGAAATCAAATAATTTAGAAGAAAAGGCTTAATGCTCAAATCTTAACACTTTTAAAAAAGAAAGGGTTATCTTCAGCCCAGAAACTCTTTTTCTCATTTTACTGAGGACACCAAAGAAATAAAAGAAAGGTGACCCAAGCAATTCCCTCTGTAAGCTTGCAAATGTCAGAGCCCCTGGCAATGCCTGTAATGGAATTTCCTAGTAGGAGAGACTGTATTTATGATCTGCTTCTAGCAAGCTGTAACTAGTCTGGCTAGTATTGTTTATGGGTTTAGGAACACAAGACCTTGAAAAATGTTACACAACACGGGTAGCTGTCTGAATCTAAAAGGAGGTATTTCCAGAGAAGAGTAATTTCCTTTTGTATAAAGGATGCTCACAGAACATCATTCAGAGACCTTCTGTGTTCAACCTACAGCCACAGAATGTTCTCATGATGGTGGAAAAGATTTGATAGGGAACATGCATGATCCTGGACTTCACTTCATCTCTAGAGAAATATTAGTCAAGCTTGGCACTGAGCAAAATTTCAGAGGGAGTCCCACTTTACTGTCCAATGTGTCTTGTGTGTATGCTAAATTTACCTTGGTAGATATTCTTCTCCTTTGTCCATAACCATGGATTTCATATATTGATAATTTTTACATGTGTCATATTTGTTTGTAAAAAAGAAAGGCCCAAAATTGATACACAAAGTATTCAACTTTAGAAGACAAAAGAGTAGCAGAGGGATGTTGCTTCATGGATATTTCTTCCCTTCTCCTCTCTCTCTCTCTCTCTCTCTCTCTCTGTCTCCCTTTCTCTCTCCCTCTCCCTCTCTTCCTCCCTCTCTCCCCTCCATTTTTTGTACATCATACTAAAACCCATGGCAACTATTTGGTCATCCTAGACTACGTATTCCTTTGCACACTGCTATGGCTTGTGTCTAGATGTCCCCGCAAAACCTCGTGCAGTCATAAGTGGGCACTTTGCAGTGGTGGCTGGATCTAGAGTGTGTGGTGCTGGGATCAAGGATGTGTGATTACTAAATCAGTCCACTGATTGGTTTGGCATAGTTCTGGCTAGGATTAAGGGCGTGGGTGTTACTCTCAGCCTAGGGCATGTCGCATGCATAAAACGTAAGGGACAGAAGACAGATAGAGGGCTAATGTGGTCTGGCCTGCCTGCCTGCCATGGACTGTTTCTCCTCTGTGATGCCCCCTGCCCTGCCATGAACAGTTTCTCCTTCATCCTGCCCCTCTGCCATGCTGCCCTGCCTTGGAGCCCTCCAACTATGGACTGAAACCTCTACAAACTGCGAGCCAAATAACCCTTTCCTCCTTTAACTTGTGGGTGTTGAGTATTTTGTCTCAGAAACAAGAAAAGTAACTAACACCCACACACTAAAATGTCACACGGTAGCTCTTATTTCGTGTTCATGGCCTTCCCAGTGGAATAGCATGGCGGTGACCTTGATATTTCACTGGATGATCGCCTCTCTGTGTGCAGAAGTCTCCTGTGTGTTGGAGAGGAATTCTGAAAGGATTCTGGCTGTCAGGGGCAGTTGGTTGGCCAGAAAGGAAAGGACTTGGGAAGTAATGCTTCTGTATAAGAAAAACTAATTGAATGCATAGCTTTCAAGACTAAGCGACTCTCCCTTGACAAAGAAAAATAATCAATAACCATATTCAGATGGAATTTTGCAACAGAAATGACAGAATCTGAAAGTCAGTGGTATGATGCTTTCTAAAACTCATCTGAAAATTATTCTGCACCTAGTATCCATTGCTCTGCAAATTCTGATCAAGGATTAGCATCAAATACCGATATTTGCAGGTCCTCAAAGACTCAAAGAAAGAAATACTAACTGGGAAAGTACCAATAGGTGTGGTTTTATCAAAAGAAGAACAATTGAGAACAAAAATATGGAAGTGCTTACACGAAGCAGAAGCATGATAGCTCAAGGTTTATATGTTTTCCCTTCTAAACAGAAGGTAGAAACTGTATCTGAATTCTCAAAGGTAGAATCTGTGTCTTAGTCATTCTGATCTTCCCAAGACTGGCCCAGCGCCGTGGGAGCATCTCAGCAGAAGTAGAACTAATGAATATATTTTAAATAATTTAATTGATGAATAACCCCTGTAAGGCTGCAAGGCATTCATTGGTCTTCTGCTACTTATAAAATCTGCCATGCACTACCATCTGCAAAAAGTCAGAAAGGAAGAAACCTATCACCACTCAAACACAAAATGATTCTAACAAACCACTGTTCAAAGTGTTTTTATGAACTGAAGAAATTAATCAGTTTTCAAAACATGCAATTCTATAATTTTTTTGCAAGGGTATAATATCATGCCAATGAGATGTTTGTCATTGTTGAAGTAATTGTGTCTATCGGCAGAATATCATCATTTCTATAATGGAACTCAGACATAATAGTACAAGATGTGTGTTTGTTCACTCATACTGAACTTGCTGAAATGCTTCTCTCCAGGCATCATTTATGTCTCAGGCTTTATCTGTCTTCACCATATAATTGCATATTATGCAGAAGAAATATCAGTGATGGAAATTGGTTCTGAATGTTACAGAGAAATGACATGCACGGTTCTTTTAGTCAGTCATCAACCGCTGTTAAACTTCTGATTATTACTGTGCAGAAAGGGGATGTTACATCGCAGTGCGTTTTACACAATGTCAGCATGTTTACATGAAATTCTGTGTTCTTAACTGTTTCATTCATATTCCTATGAACTATCTGACCAGATGGACTGAGTCTCCATTTATTTTTATACACTCAGCACGCAATGTGCAACCCATGTGTTGCGGAGTATGGTATACACTTGATACTTTTTGTAATGAATCCATGTACCAAATGCAATCTCTACAGACAAACACAAATGCTAACAGGTCGCTGGTTGTAATGGAGTGCATCTTTGTGTCTCTCTAAAAGTCAAAGTTGAAACACTAACCCCAGCATGCTGGAATTGGGAGTAAAATGTTGGGGTGGAGTTAGGTCAGGAGGGCTGCAGCCTCCAGGCAGGATTGTATCTCTGTAAGAATCAATATTGGATCGGTTCCTTCCTCTCACCAACATATGAGGAGACAGCCAGAAGACTGGCCGGAAAAGGGAGAAGTACTGAAAGTACAGAGCAGAGGGTGGCATCATCTACCCATCTCGGCGTACTGCATTAATATTAGTGCACAGGAAGCAGAGTGTTAATATTAGTGCACAGGAAGGAGAGGTGGAGTCAGAACCCCTTAGAATGTGACTGCTATGATCTCAAAGAGTTACAACAGTGACTCAGAGGGGTCATCAAGGACGTGAGAGAGAAGCGCTCTCCATACACTGTCGGACTTCCTGGAATTTAGGATGTAGAGTAAGAAGAGAGGAAAGTGTTCAAGCTAATAATTCCTCTGGCTTTGCACTGACTTAATGGTAAGACGGATGGAGAAGACTGCAAAGGAAGTAGAGATCTTTTATTTCTCTTTTCCCATTTTTTGTGTTTTATTTCCTGTTGTTCTTGCTGCTGCTGCTGCTGCTGTCGCTGTACTAGAGGAGTCAGGAGGACTTCGGACGCTGGCATGTTAAACTGAGATGAGTATTAGACACCCATGTAGAACTATTAAGGGAGAGTCGAATATGGATCTGGAATTTAAACACGAGGTACAAACTGGAGATGGAAACGTTACCATTGGCAGATACAAAGGATGCAGGAAGTATGAGTAGATTAAAAAACTGGCAACATCCAAAGCCTGAGCATGGACCGTGGCAATCTTTAGAGGTGGTAGAGATGAGAATGAATGACACAGGAGACGGGGAGGAAACAGCGAGTCATGTAGGAAAAGAAATAACAGGAGTGAGAGATGTCTACACCAGCAAAGTTTCCCAGGACAACTGTTGATGGCTGTGCCGAAACATGCTGCCAGTCCAGGTGGCTGAGACTCAGACAGACAATACGGTAGCAGTATGAAATAAGCCATGTCCACTGGAGATACGTGAAGGAAGCCCAGGTTAAAGGAGCAAAGGGGGCTACGAAAAAAATTTATATTTGCTTTTTCTTCTTCTTTCTTCCTCCCTTCCTTCTTTCCTTTCTGTTAGGCTGGTAGCACCATAGCCTCCTGTTTGATAGTGTGGCCTACTTCTGAGAGTCTGTCCAGCAGCGAGAGAGAAGGAGGTAGCATAGTGCGAGGGAGAGGCAGGCCCACTCTAGTGTGCAAGTGGAGGTGCTTTTGTCAGATAAGAGAATTGATACGGTCGCAAGAGAGAATGTGTGCTCACCATTGCTGGAAGGTGGGTGGGGTAGAGTAGGGCAGAGCTCAGGAAATTTCTCTGTGCTGATGGTTGTATTTTCCCAGTAAAATAGGAAGCAGAGAAATGGACTGAGAAAATGTTGAACCATTGGACATTTGAGGAGAGAGGACAAGATAGATAAAAGCCCTCTCGATCTGTGCTATTAAGAATGTGGCCTGGGGAACTGGAGATTTAGCTCAGTGGTGAGAGACTGACAAGCACAAGGCCCTGAGTTTGAACCCCGGCCCAAAAAAAAAAAAAAAAAAAAAAGTGGCCCATATCTCCAGCATCGACTGGACTTGGGGGCTTGTTAGAAACTACATTACAAATCCCCACTGAACAAACTGAAATCCACACTGCACCAAGATCCCCAGGTGCTTTTTAGCCAGTTCTTCTCAAATGTAGACACTGGGATCAATCAGAAAGATTTTTAAAACAGACAATTACATCAGAGTTTTGGTAAACTGAGATCTAGCATCAGGAGTCTTTAAAACTATCCAGATGATCCTAGTCTGAAACCCATTCTGAGGACAGTGGCCTGGGGATGGAGGTGAATGAATAAACTCAAGCCATCTCCCTTGAGGTTACTAATCTTTTCTTTAACGAGGCCATTCTGCTGGGCTGTGAGTTTTTCTCCAGCTATAGAGGGCTGTGTGGGTGTAGGTATCAAATAGGCAATCAGGTGAATTTAACGAGGGCTGAGATGTTGCCAAGCTACTGAGGACAGCAGAGGATGTCCTGCTCACTGTCCCGGCTCCTCTCTCTCCCACACACAATAACCCTTTCTAACCAGAACAGCTCCTTTTGTCTCCATTGTACCTCTTTGCTCCCTGCCGTACAGTTTTAAGGAGACTGAGAAGATCTGCACGCATGGGTATGTGGGCACTTTTCATCCATTTCTCCCCTCAGAGTCATACAAGCCTCTGAAGATGCAACAGTGTGTTTCTGACATTGTAACAAAATACCTGAGTTCATCAACTTATGAAGGGGAAAGGTTCACTTTGGGTCACAGTTTTGGTGGCTCCAGCCCTGTTGTTTTGGAGGCCAGCAACAAGGTGGGAATGTCAGGCATGCAAACATGCTTATCTACCTGATGGCCTGGGATGTGAAAGAGAATAAGGAAGAAGCAGCTGTGGTGCCACATTCCCTTTTAAGGTCATGCCTCAGTGGCCCAAAGACCAACCACTAGGCCCTAACTCTTAAAATTATCACCACCTTCCAGTAGCACTATAGTGAATCAAAGCCTTTAACTAAAACCTGTGGTCAGGAAACATTAAAGATCCAAACAGATTCCCCGTGTGTGTGTGTGTGTGTGTGTGTGTGTGTGTGTGTGAGAGAGAGAGAGAGAGAGAGAGAGAGAGATACAAGATTGATCTGATTTTATTTATTATTATAATGCTTTGTGTGGTGCAGGGGATCCAACCCAGAGAATAGTATAAAAATGCTACATCCACTTGGAAGATAGTTTGGCAATTCTTTTTAACAAAACTAAAAATACTTTTTTTCTTATAGATCCATCAATAACACTCCTTGGTATTTACCCAAATACAGTTTAAGACCCCACTTATGCTTGTTCCACTTAATGCTGTTTCGGTATTACACAGTTATATAAAAGTACCGTAAGTGTTTCTGAAGATGAGGAGTAAAAGGAATTTTCAGAAGTCATTAAAAAAGGTTTTAACAACTGTAACAGAAATTATAGACCAGTCTATACAAAATGATCCAAACTTCAAAAGAAGTTCAAAGACAAGACCAAGAGTCATTGACACAATGTCTTGCTATTGACAATTGCTTGTTGAACGAAACCAGAAAAGGCAAACAACATCAGGTGGCTTCATCACAAAAAAACGAAAAATTTGAAGAATGCAGAATAAACTTCTTCATCAAAACATAAATGTTTTTTTTTAGAATTTGAAGAACTTTCCGTATCAATTTGAAGAAGAACCTTCCTTATCAAAAACATAAACAGGTTTTGTGAGTTCTTTAGGTTTTCACGAACATTTTGTGAATTAAAATCATTATTAGCAATAAAAATGGATACAAGTATTGTAATCAAACAAAGAAAATTGATAAATTTTCTTGTTTTCTATACCGCTTCACCTGACCCCACTATTTACATGTTAAGATGACCTCATTGAATGGTGTTTTCTATAGGTCTGAGACTTCTTACAACGTATTCCCCCATGTTAATCAGGGTCTTGCTGTAATTTACACATTTATCTCTAACAAAATAAAACTCTACACACAGGTGTTTACAGAATTTTTGTTCATCATATCCAAAACTTGGAAGCAACCAAGGTGTCCTTCAATATGTGAATGGATATACATAAACTGTAGGTTAAACAAGTGAAATATGATGTGCTGCTAAAATTAAATGAGGCTCCAGCTGTGGAAAGTGTTACCTTTTGGACCGGAACGCTCCCAGGAGCTTGTGTGTGGGAGGCTTGGTTTCCAGTGCAGGAATGTTCACAGGAAGGACCTTGATGGGTGACTGGACCATACAGGCTCTGAGCTTATCAGCGGACTAATCTGTTCATGGATTCATAGCTTAATAGGCTGTTACAAGTGATGGAAACTTTAGGAGGTAGTATCTAGTTGGAAGAAGTTGAGTTATTTTGGTCATGCTCTTCAAGGATGTATTTTCTCCTCTGTATTCCCCTACCACCATCTTCTCATTGCTACGTGGTCACCAAGAAGTGAACAACTTTGCTCTACCACATTCTTCCACCATGTTTTCCTGCCTCGCTATAGACCCAAAACAACTGGGACAAGTGACCATTGACTGAAACCTCTGAAATCACGAGCCAAAACAAACATTTCCTGTTAAATTGATTTTCTTGGATATCTTGTCACAGTTGCAGAAGCTGACATATAGGATTCTGAAGTGCATATGAAGTGAAAAAAGCCATTACTGAAGAAACTACCTAGAGAGTAATTCCTGCACTGTAACGTTCTTAAGGTGCCAAACCATTCAGACAGTCAAGAGAAAAGTGGTTCCTAGAAGTGACCAGGAATCCGGAGCATGGGATATTTTTAGAGCAGGGACACTATTCTGTACAATATAATACTGATTCGTGTCTTTATACATTTGTCAAAACCATAGCTTGTGTGACAGCAAGAGCAGCCCTAAGGTAAACTGTAGACCCTGGATGATGACACGCTGCCAGAATCAGGGCTGTGTGCACATCAGGCAGGAGACACATGAGAACGTTGTGTTTCATCTATGCCTCTTTGCTGCTACCCTAAAACTGTTCTAAAAACTAAAGTCTATTAAAGAAAAGCACAGGCGTCAGATAAATGTGTGAAAGGCAATGCCTGAGGGTGATAGCGTACAAGAGAGAGTGAGGAGAAAGGGCAAATTTTGATGAGCTATTTTCCCTACTGAGGGTACCTTTAACCTGCTCTTATTTGGAAAATTAGGGCTGTCCAGCTTGCTTATGTGGTGTGGAGAAGGTGATATCATTCATTGTTACCACACTGTTTCCTAATTGTGTGTGTGTGTGGGGTGTGTGTGTGTGTGTGTCTGTGTGTGTGCAGGCCGAAGGATATTTTAATTTATTTATAAATTTATTTTATAAACTTATTTATAAATTTATTTTATAAACTTATTTATAAAATCATTTATTTTATTTTTACAATTTAGCATAAATCATTTGTTGCCTAACATGATCTATTTGGTAAACCAGTATGTATATGCCAGTTGAGTGACCCTAGTCCAAAAATCTGAAAGCCAAAATGCCCCAAGATTTGAATCTTTTTGAGCATTAAATGACAAAAGTGGAAAATTTCACATAGTAAAACCTCGCTTCCTGCACAAAATTATTTTAAAGTGTTATATGAAATTATCTTCAGGGTACTCGTATTGGATATATGTGCAACCTAAATTAATTGTTTAGACTTATGTCCCATCCCCAAGGTAACTTATGTATATGCACATATTCAAAAATGTGAAAAAAAATCCAATATCTGAAACCTTTCTGGCCTCAAATATTTTGAATGTGTGGGACAAAGTACTTGCAAAAACAGACGGAATAGATTTTGCCTCTGCAGTGTGCTCATGCCTTAATTTGCATCCATTAACCGACATTATTGGTCACATAGCTCACATTCTCTGCATTTTCATTCATGTCTGTCTGTTAACTTGTTCTGTCAAGGACTGAGAGAGCGTGTCAGAGTTTCCCCAGAACAATTTAGTACCTTTGCGTTTTGTAAGTACATTTTGGATACATGTGGAAGCTTTGTCATTAACCTTATAAATATTCATGACTCTAATACCACCATTGACATTTTACCTTAATTGACGACTGCTTTCAAATTTTGTCCTTGACATATTTTAGTTCAAATGTTTGCTCAAATCAGACTTTGTTCCATCTTAGAAGGCTTTTTGTTGTTGTTGTTGCTGTTTTCTTGGTTTTATTTTTAACTTCTTGTATTATAGATGAACTGGGTAAATGTTGGAGACATTCTTTTTAGAATATGGATTTTTATAGCGATAAAACTAAATCCAATTATTTAAAATCAACTTCAGATTATTAAAAACTAGGAAAAATACTTCTCAATAACCTTTCCTGGGATGATTAAGACAGTCCAAACTCAACCAAAATAGTAAATACAGTGATCATTCAATGCATATTAATTTTGAGAGGAAGTCACTGAGATAGGCCAACCCAAGTTTTAAAAAGAGAGACAGAGAGAAAGAACTAAGCCACCGGGAAAAGTCAAGAGCACTGCACAAACCTCTGTTAAAACATCAATCCTCAATTGTCTCTGTGAGTGCTTTCGGTCTGTAAAGTCCTGGTTGCTAGCTGACACGCATGAGTATCAGTATCACATCCTGCCTCGCTTTGGTGTATCAGTTGTATCTTTCACTTGGCAGACTGGTAAGTGTTGACATTTATATTCTTAAATGCATAAGACTTTATTGCCACAATGTTCAGAATGTTTATGCAAAGGCACCAAGATCTCATTTAATAACCATTTGCTTTTGAATACAAATCATTATGTAGGGAATATACATCAAAATTATATACAGATGCTTCTCAGTTATGATGATTTAGGTACTGGTAAATGCATCACAAGTTGGAAATACCCTAAGACAGGAAGGCATTACACACATCTCACCCACCCCAATCCCAGTTTAGAAGCAGAGGTCCCCGAGTACTTTTTTTTGTTTCCCCTTTTGATCGCACGGCTCACTAGAAGCTACAATTCACTGCTTCTGTCCAACACCAAGAGAAAAGATCATACTGCAGATCACCAGCCCAAGAAAAGATTGAAATTCAGGGCTGGGGATTTAGCTCAGTGATTAGAGTCTTGCAAGCACAAGGGCCTGAGTTTGATCCCCGGCACCACAAAAAAAAAAAAAGATTGAAATTCAAACCCTGAACTACAGTTTCTACTGAATGTATATTGCTTTTCTGCTATTATAAAGTTGAAAAATTGTAAATTATACAATTTTAAATCAGGGACTGTTTCCTCTTCTGTCTCTCCCTCTCTCTCTCTGGCTCTCTCTCTGTGGCTCTCTCCATCCCCCCAGTATGCGTGTGAATAGTTGGAAAAAATCAGTATTACATTGCTTTAGAAATAAATTCTAAATTTTATCATTTTAGCAGCAATCACACAAACATAAGCACTGCGGTTACAAATTTATAAAATTAAAAAGAAGTTAGATGATTACTATTATAGGCAAAATAATGCTTCCTTCCCCAAAGGTGCCCACGCCCTGATTGTAGGAACCTGCGATCTTATTTTAGACGACAAAGAGAACTGACATTGCAAGTGGAATGGAGGCTGATAATCAGAGGACTGTAAAATAGGAAAATAAGACTAGATTATCCATGTACCATGATGCAATTGCCAGGGTCTTTAAATGTGCAAGCAGGAAGCAGAAAATCAGAGTAGGGCCACGTGAGGAGGATTCACTTGTCTAGTTATTGCTGGCTTCCAAGATGATGATGCAATTGCCAGGGTCTTTAAATGTGCAAGCAGGAAGCAGCAAATCAGAGTGGGGCCACGTGAGGAGCATTCACTTGTCTAGTTATTGCTGGCCCCCAAGAAGGGGCCACCAACCGAGGGATGCCAAAAGTTCTTCATGCAGGCAAAGCCGAGGAACAAGATTCTCCTTCTAATCCTCCCAGAACCTAGATTTTTATCCTGTGAAACCCTCTACAGACTCCTGAACTCCACAATGGCAAGCTTGTCCAGAAGTTGATATTGTTTACTCGTTACTCAGGAAGTTGTGCTCGGTGGGTTCACAGCCTTCCGTTCACTTCCTGGTTGCCAAGAGATGGGAAACATCTATCTCCGCAGCAACTTTAGCGATGGGTGTAGTCAATCACCATTTGTACAAAGTGCTTCACTGAAACTTCTTTAAAACTCGCTATGCAGACCTCAGAGTCCATTTTTTTAAGTGGCTTCTTATTCCAGTTTTTGCAAGCACAAGGTTTTAGAGTAATTGGAAATGGTTTGAGTTCTATTCATCGTTTCCTGTCAATGCCGGCACCAGTCCATGCCACAGTGAACTTGAAAGGAAATGAGCTTAATTGCTTTGCTGTTTATTTTATTATTTTCTTTCAGTTAGCAGTAATGAAATAAAGCACATGTCCGAAGTTTGCAGAATGTTTCTTTGATAATGACTTCCTTAAGGCATTACTAAATTTTCTCATTCAAACAAAATTCCATTATTTTATGCAGGGCTTTCTGATTCTCTCTCTCTTCCCCCCACCCCATCTCTCTCTCTCCATAGACAGATAGATAGATAGATAGATATAGCAAAACTTGCTGTTTTAAAACCTTTCGTCCTGTCAAACTACATAATTTTAAAATATTGTACATCTAGACATTTATTTTCTATCAGCACCTATCGTTTTTAAATAACATAACTCTAGACGTTTGTTTCCTATCAGCATCTGTCTTATATTATGGGATATCTTCATTTAGATCTGAAATTCTGACAAACAACTACAACCAATTTATTGATCCACTTGTTGACACAGTAGCAGAGTTGCTGAGCACTGAAACGGTGATCTCATCAGAAAATACAATTCCTGACATTTTCCCTGCCTCGTTTACCATCCGGATATAACGCAAATTGGCAGAGCTGTACAGGGCTGCAGAAAGAAAGGAAAACTGAAGATTCTGCGGGGATGTTTCCACTACACTTACTGTTGGTACCAGCCTATAAGCGGTGAGAGGAAATTAACAGCTAATACAAAATCTGCACTTATGGAAATTTGAGAAATTTCTTAGAAGGGTAAATTGGTGAGTTCATTTTCTCTGACTTCTGTGAGAAACTCTCGACCTAAGTAAAGCTGACCCGTCCTCGCATTTCTCAAAATATTCCTTATATTTTTAGCAAGTGAGTTTGGCTACTTTACAGGCAGGCAGCTCTGTTTCCCTGCAGAAGTAACATATGAAGATCGTTCCTGCTTTTATGAGAATGTAAGTATGCTTTCTCTCCGTGATAATTCCCTCATGCCTCTTAGGTAAACAAAAGACACAGCACATGCATGCACCCTCTTGTAAACGCACATGCACATATATACACACATACACACGAAAATCTAAATGTGAACAAGATCTTCAGACTTCTGCGAGTTCACAAAAACCTCTTTTGTTACAAATAATCTTTCACTTAAAAGAGTGTTGAACCTATTTGCATCTTTGATATGCTTAGGTCAAGGTGAGTTCCAGAGAAAGATCTGTATACCTACTCGATTTCTGCAGTCGAGGAAAAATTGATGTGTTTTGGTCACCAAATGTCCATTTAACATTGTTCCTCTACATTGAGGAAATCAGGTCGGTCCGGTTGCCTTCTCAGCTTTGAATAAGAGTCCGCGTATGTTCTTTTTGCGGAAAAGGAAGCAGACATTTCACGGACTACCACCTTCCCTACACGGGCAATCCTCACAGCAGCTTTAAAGTCAGCCTTGTCTTCATTTGATTGATGAAAACATTTGATTCAGGAAGCCAGTGATTGGAAGGTTAGAGAGAAAAGATTAGAAATTACTTCTACCTGTCTATGAAGCCTGAGCTCATGACTTCCCTCTATCTCTCTTCTCTTCTATGGGAGAAAAGATAGAATTAACCAAGTAACTCATACTCCTGGCCAATTTGTAGGAATTTGCAGACCAATCATTGAAACATGTCTGTTCATCCGTGGCAGCTGGATTGAAAGGAGTCAAAGGGACACAAATAGCATAGTTGTTTCAGAAATCTAGATGTAGACGAGAAATCAACACACAGGGTGAGATGATGTTTGATTATGATACATAACGGGTTCCTGAAATGCTCAAATGTAATTAAAGATATAAAAAGGATGGAATGGAGTGTTTAAAAAAAGTTATGAAAGATACGGCAATATAATTAGGTGCTTTTTTGAGATGTAGCACTAGCGGCAGACTCTTCTTGTCCAAGAGAGGGAGGGACGGAGGGAGAGAGACAGAAAGAGAGAGAGAGGAGAGAAGAGGAGGGACGGAGGGAGAGAGACAGAAAGAGAGAGAGAGGAGAGGAGAGAAGGAGAGAAGAGAAGATAAAAATGACCTAAATTTAATGCTGTACAGATGGTAGCAATTGAGAGAGAAAGAAGAATGGAGAGTTAATAGGCTTAGAGAGCCTTAAAAGATAGTTACCCAATGATAAAACATCACTCACAGCTCTAGCTACATTTCGCACCTTCACTGGCAATTTAATGTGATTCCGTCTCCATCTATGTCCTCGACACTTGGCATATTTAATTCTATTTTGCAGAGAGTAAACAGACCTGGAATTTATGTTTGGCATGGGCCTCAAGAGAGAGACAGACACTTCTCTGGCTACATCCACTCTGATAATTTGCTCTTTTGGCTACACGGAGGAGACTGGGGACGGATTAAAGACTTTAATAAAGCGGCCACCCTGGACACGACTTTTCCTCTACGATCTGAGACTCGCACAGACAGACTCGTAAGAGCGTTTCTATACCATAACCCCTTGGAATTGGTCCATTTTCAATTAAATGATGGTCATGATCATTCCATGAAGTTTCAAAAGTCGCATTCTTTTCTGAGAAGGGGTGTGGTGAAGGCCCACCAGAATCACTGTAGGCAGTAAGAAAAAAATGTAAAAAATGCAAATGTTTATGCCTTTTCTTTTGAGAAAAAAAGTACAATTCTAAACCTTGATTTTAACTCTTGACTTTGAATTTACTGCTTTATTGAACTATAAATTTTGGAAAGTGTTTTCCTTTAATTAAATTTACAAATAATATTCTTATTTATAAATCTAGAAAATCATATAGAGTAAGAGCAATTCTTTTTCCATGGATCTTTTCAATAAGACTTGGTATATTCAAACTGAAAAATGTAAATTCCAGAGCCATGATAATATATATAGTGTGTACATTAGTGGGGAAATACATATTGAAAAGACTATAGATGTATTATAATTCTAGTTGAAGAATTACAATAGTAATTCTACCTCAGCACCACTGACCTTTGTCTCTGGGTGACCTTTTGTCATGGGGCCACCCTGTGCACTGTAGGATATTAAGCCATTTTCTTGTTCTCCACCCACCCCCACCGGAAGGAAACCAATAGTAGCCACCCTCCAAATATAACAAACACCAAAACCCAAAATGCTGTCAAATGTTTCCCAGGAAATGACACCACCCAAGTTGAAACAAGAGAATTTGTTTTGTTTTGTTTTGGGTGGGGTGGGGGAGGGGCTGGGGTTCAAACTCAGGGCCTTGCACTTGCTAGGCAAGTGCTCTACCACTGAGCTAAATCTCCAGCCCATTCTATCAGAAAATTTTTAGAGACAAAGAATTTTTTCTTGTGTAGTATTCACGAGTCATCCTTGGAGGATACATTGTTCTTAGACCTCCAGTGACTGCTACCCAACAGTAAAAATCCTATCCTTTTTCCTGTCCATATATACCAATGATAAAGTTTAACTTACAAATTAGGAACAGTAAGAATTTAACAACAGTAAAACAATTATAACAATACACTTTAATAAAAGCTATGTATTCTGTTTCTCTCTCTCTCTCTCCACCCCCTTTCTATCTCTATTTTTCCTTCTCAAAATATCTTACTGTACTGTACTTATGCTGCTTATTTACCTCAGATAATGGAGACCTAAACTTCAAGGAAACGAAATCTCAAACGGGGGTGGGGGACAATGTAATTCTGCCATTAGGGAAATATTTTACGTTTTCTCTTATTTTCTGTCATGTCTAGTCTACCTCCACTTCCCAGGACATGTAAATTCCACGAGAAGCCTATTCATCTTATTTACCATTCTCAGACCCTAGCAACTTTAATAACAATGTCTTGAATAAGTGGATAGAAATATAATCAAAATAAATCTGCTCGTGCTATATTTGAGTGGATTAGAGAGGATGTGATTAGATTAATACTGCATTTAAATTTCTCTGAGTTCTTCAGCTGCGTATTAAATGGAATTTTATTGACTTTGGATAAGTGAATTTTACAAATAATGTCCATCGTTCACTCTTGCCCTGTCTTCTCTCTCCTTATTGGGTTAGAAACTCGACTAATGGCCATGGTAGGCTAGGTCGTGAATCATTAAGTAAGAAGCATATTTGTTATTGTGATTGCCTTGTAGTTTATATTATACTCTGGCAGAAAAAAAAATCCTGCAGAATGACAAGATACCTCGTCGACTGAAATAGAAAAAGCAATCCACTTAGTTATACTGGGTATTTGGCACTGATGACTTTCGAGGGAGATGGTCCAAGAATTGTGGGAAGAAATTAGTGGTGGACAATCTCATAGATATTTTGAAAACATAAATAACTAGAGCAGTTCTGGACAGGCTACACTTTACAGATAGGTAGTAAACGAAGGAAGCAAAATGAGGGCCACGTCACGTCTTTATCTACGCATGAACATGAGAGGTTGGGAAGTCTAAACTCATCTGAAGCTAGACATGGGCACTGCTCAAAGCCAGACCTAAAAGTCCCAATGACCTAAGAGTTCCAATCATGTCTGAAATATAAAGTGTTACCCAAGGAAGTCTGATGAAAGGGCTGGCAGAGATGGCGACACCAACTAGTGATAAAGTCGGAAAGCCAGGGAGACCCAAGAGTGAGTAAGGAGGAATTTCCCATATCTAGAGATTAGGGTAGGAAGTCAGCCTGCTCAGATACGGATCCCCTCTGAGGTGGGGAGTCCCCACGAACTCGAGGGCTGTGGGAAGCTCATGACGATGTATTTGATGTCTCTCAGGGGTCTGTGTAAAGTACACGCTTCCTCGCTCTGAAGACTCCACACCCTGGTCTTTCAGGAGGTCCTCTGTATGAGCAATGCCTTGGGCTTCACCGTGCTGCAGGCACACACCAGCCCCCACAGCCGGGCCACCTCCCTTCCATCCTACCACGGGGCCAGGAAGGCATTGTACACAACACGCTCATGTTAAAAGCACCGTTGACAGACTTGCAAACCCAAAGTGTGTGTGCAGTCACTTCCTGGAATTCGTCAGCAGGTGCCATCATGTTCTGAGGGTAAAGAGCCTTCCCTGGAACTTGCAGGCCATCTCACCTCGCACAGACCTGCCTCATCTGCCTGCTGCGGTCAGCCCTGAGTTCCCAGCAGGGACAAAACACAATGAGCAGCAGCTCTTACACAATGCTACCTAGTCAGGATGATTTCTAGTCTGCAGATGTTAATGGCTAGGGAAGCTTTGGACCCATGCAAGTTGGTGTCTTCTCTAATGACAGTCATATTCAGGGGTCCTCGGTGGAGAACAACTCTTCCCAAAATATCACTCCGAAGATAGGACTGTGCACCAACTTACATCATGCAAAAGAGTCCGGCTTAGTCCATTTTCTACTGCTAATAACAATACCACACACTGCACATACTACGAAGAAAGGCTTATTTTGGCCCATGTGTCTGGTCCAAAGCCAAAGGTCTGCATCTGATGATGGGTTTTGTTTTGTTTCGTTTTGAAGTCCTGGGGAATGAACCTAGGACATATACACAGCTACATCTCTAACCCTTTTAGTTTTTTATTTTGAGGCAGGGTCTCGCTATGTTGCGAAATTGTTCAGGCTGGGCTTGAACTTTCGATCCTCATGCCTCAGTCGTCCAGAGTGCTAGGATCATAGGCATGTGCTACTGTGCCCAGCTTGGTGATGACCTCTCTCTTTCTTTCTCTCCTCCGATTCAACCATGGGGACTCCACCCTCCACCCTGCTAATCTTATCTAACCCTTATCTAACCCCAAGCACTTCCCCCAATTCCCGCCTCCAAACACCAGATACATTTCCACTCCTTTCATCTCTCACGGTGGGGATTAAACCCCAAAAGAGTTCCAGAGAGGGAAAACCACATCCAGACCTTAGCACCAACGAACTTTTTCCTCACAGTATCTTCTTACTCTTTCATTTTCTCCTTTTAATAATTTTTTTGTTGTTTTTTTTTTTTTTTTTTTTCGG
>QZML01000381.1:114348-142080 GCA_016801275.1 Hystrix brachyura | reverse complement strand
AAAAAAAAAAAAAAAAACCAACCAGGAGGACTCCTTGGAGGCTGCACTGCTCGCTGAGGTCCTGGGCGCTTCCCTCAGCGGGGGCCTGAATAACTCCCTGGCTGAGGTCATGGGTGAGACGCTGCTTCCGCCACCCCTGAGCAAGGCTCTGGGGCTGTAATGTCCAGACTCGTGCTGGTGAGGTTCGAAGCAGCTTCCCTGGCCTCCCACTTCATGGTGCTAGGAGCACCCGCTGTGTGTTGACCATCCACAGCCTCTCCAGGCATCGCCACTGTCCTTGATTTGGTGAGGTAAAATTTATACTGGTGGACTTCACTGACCACCACTGGCAACATGATATCCAGCTTTGTCTCCCCAAATCTGTAGTTCTAACATAAGTATGAAGAAAAAAATTAACTGGCATATGCTTGCCAGAAATATTCCTGAAAGGGTGGATAGAGGGCAAAATGTATTCCTGCCAATTGTTTGGATTGCTTTGAATGGTGAAGAGTACCTTTATCAGATCTTAGTAAATATCAGAAAATGCAAAACCATTATAAATGAGGAGCTTTAAATTTTGCAAATATGCAATAATTGATCAGTGTAATAGTACCGTGTACTGGTGATGTGCATAGCATTGGGATCCTACACATTGGTTTTGGAGACAATGGGCCAGCCACTCTAGATCAGCACGTTGGTGTTTTGTGTATCAAAGGTGGGCTTCTACTTTCTGTTCCAGGTTGATGTAGCATTTGTTCTTATTTTATATGCTAATAATAATAGGCAGTTTATGATCTTAAAAACTGCTCAAGGAGGAGACCATTCTAAAATGGGGAGGCTGATGAGACTACATGTTGCCCCCACAGGTTGTTTGGGTAGAAAAGAAAGCTTTGGCATATGAGTTCAATTAATTAAATAAGAAATGCATGAAACATAACCGAAGACAGAATTCTCATTTCTACATAAATGAGTTGTTAAAAACAGAAAACTGTCAAACTAGAATGAGCCCTGGAATTGGATATGTCTGCCAAAACTCATGGTTTTTCAACGAGCATGGTCAGATGGATGGATGGATGAATGGATGGATGGATTTACAAATGAGTAGATTGTGAGTGAATATATGGGCAAATGGTTGAATAAATGGATGAGTAGAATGATGGTTAAATAGGTCGGAGGATAGATATGTGGAGTGTAGATGAGTGGATGAGTGGATGGTTGGCTAGGTACTTCAATAAATGCATGGATAGATGGATGGATGGATGGTTAGATGATAGGTAGAGAGATGATAGATCGGTAGATAGATGGTAGATAGATACTTAGGTACTTAGATACATTGTTATGTGCATGCCCCCCCACATATGCATATAAATTCCTAGCTCTATCCAGAGATGATCTGTCTGTATTACCACACTGATAACATTATTTGTCTAATAAATTTATTGTATATATACATAAATATACCATATTGTGTATATATATATCTATCTCATAAACATAAACACTGTTTCCAATACAGAAAACCAACACCCTTTGGAAAAATGGGAATTTTGGGGCTGAGGCAGAGAAAGAAGAAGGTAAGCCTAGGTCAGTGTTTTGTTTCGTTTTGTTTTGTTCTGTTTTGTTGAGAACAAGAAAGAACTTACATCATGATGGGAACCTGTCTACAGCTTAAATGACCTTCCAGATGTTCAGGACAGTGTGAACATTAATTGTGATGCTTGGTTAATTGCGATGCTTGATTTTTAACCTTTTGAATAAAATAGAAAACCACGTGTTCATGTAAATAAATGACTTGAGATACACCTAAACACAGGAATAAGATACATGTATAATTTGAAAGTATCTCTCCAGCTATTCATTACAAAAGTAAGATGTCTCTCAGACATGACATTTATCAAGGGCAAGTCACATGCAAACTTATGAGACCTCATAAGACAATCACATCACGCTTGTGATTTCTCTGGCAAAGGTGCACAACCTGAACCTAATTATGAGAAATCGTGAGATAAACACAAATAGAGGGAAAGACTATTAAATAACTGTAATAGTTTAAAGAGTGTCCCACTTTAAGCCCCACCTGAAATATATGTGTGTATGTATGCATGTATTACTTGTATGATTGTATGTATGTGTCTGTCTGCCTCTCTCTTAAGCCCCACCTGAAATATATGTGTGTATGTATGCATGTATTACTCGTATGATTGTATGTATGTATCTGTCTGCCTCTCCTCTTTCTCTCTCTCTTTATCTATCAGTTTATCTATCTGGTGGGATGTCAGACTGGGGAAGTAACTCCCAAGTGACTCAGGAGAATGATTTGTACTGATCATTTGGTATTTAAGATTTTTTTTTTAAAAAAAGGTTTCTATTTGGTATTTAAGATTTTTTTTTTAAAAAGTGTTTCTTTGGTTTTTAAAAATTATGGCTTCCCTCGTAATTGTTCAAAGTCATCCATGCATTCAGTTCTGAGTGTGCCTGGAGGGATTTCCAAAAACACTAAGGCAACAACAACTTTAGAGTGAAATAGGAGTGTTCATGTGGCATCCCACATAATTTGCTTCAGCTCCTTGTTCAGTTTCTGACCACAGATGCTGAGATAGTCCAAGGACGACCCTCCTGCTCTCTCATATACACTATAGTTGGGGTGACCCAACAACCTCCTCACTTGGAGACGAAATCATGATGCTACACTGTACTCATTTAAGAATAAACGGCAGGGGCGCTAAAGGTGTAGCTCAGTGGTAAAATGCTTGCCTAGCATGTGAAGCCCTGGGTTTCATCCAACATCGCATTCATAAATAAATGAATAAATAAAAGCAAGAAGTGACTTTATGTTATGTTAACTGACATACCCATTGAAGCCCCTTTGTGTTTTCTTTTATCCATTTTTCTTTTCATGCTTTATGAAGAAAGCTCTGTCCCCCAAAATAAGTCTACTGTGCTGCCCTTCATGGTTTTTTTTTTTTTTAACATAAGAAGTTAACAGTTGTTGATCAGGTGTTTATATCCTTTAATCACATCAACATAGGACCTTGAGTAGCAATTAAAGGGCTCGAGGCCCTGGTTGCCTTGACCCACACTGAAAATGTGCTAGATGGACATGATAAGACAGGTTCCCTTGGCTGGCAGTGGCTTGGTAGCCAGGGGCCTGAAGCAGACAGGTTTCTAAAGCTCGGAGGTCCTATTGACCCTTCTGGTTCATGGTGGCTCACTTTTCCTGAGCTGCTGTGGAATGACTTTTCTTACTCATTCTTTCATCCTTACTGGCTTCCTTCCAGGCACAAGCGATCAGAGTTCCTTTTCAAAGGGCATGTCCCATATGTCAATGCTGCGGGACCCATGACCTTGATTCTGCCATACACAGCTGTAGTGGTTTTCCATGAACAACTATGTCCTAGTCCACTAGAACTGGCTGTAGACCAGACAGCTGAAGGGGTTACCTTGGTGGTACGCACGATCCTCCCTACCTCTATGGTACAGCAGGAAATCCAGGAGCTGTCAGAAATGGTGGACTGGAATAGATCTCTTCCCTTGTTGGGAGGGATTGGTGCTGCCAAGCATCTTGGATTTGAAATCACTGTTGGATTCTTCCAATTGAGACTGATCAGTAGAGCCTCATCTTCCTGTTCTCCATCCTTGCCAGAAACCAAGTTTCCTCAATGTTGAAGTGTTCCCAATGTCAGTGGGCCTAGCAATCACTCCTTGGGCAAATTTGCCCTTTTCTGAATTAAGATCAGGATCTGAACAGGCCTTTTCCTCACGTCTCCTCCAGTGGTCTTCTCCCCAGTTAGCAATGTGTGAGTTGTGTTGGAGCTCCCGGCTTGGCCAGTATTGGACACCAACACATCAGAATGGTCACTATTTCCTGTGGGACAAAAGAAGATGAAGCCACCCAGAAACCCCTCTTGAGCTTACTTGTTAGGAACCCACAAACATGCCCTTGCAGACCTTCTGCACGGCTCACACGCAATTATCCGAGTAAAGGACATGAGTGGAGCGCTCGTCTGGAAAGCCACGAGGCTGGCCACAGCTGGAAAGTCTCACGGCAAATCCAACAAACCCAGCAAGTGAGAGTTGATATTAATATGGTTTGGACATGAACGCGGGACTTATTCTACCCACAGAAAGGAACTGGACGATATAAACATTACAGAGCATTTGTAGACACAATGGAGCTATGTAATAAACACATGCTTCCCTATCTCTGCACAATGAAAAGCAGCGTAGCATGGCCTGTTGTATGTTAGGCATGTGTGTGTGACCTACACATACATCATACATGCCTAAGTGGCTTTGTTCACGTTCACGTTCCTGACAAACTGACACTAATTTCAAGGTAAAGCTCAACATGATAATATTACAAATTGTGCCTGAGTGCCTATTCAGCATGCTTTCTATAGCATAGAAAAAAACCTAAATCATATTTCCTCCTTCTTTATGTCAGTCCAAAGCTGGGGACAGTAGAGTGAGTCAGGAGATACATGTGGAAAAAAATATATATATTCCATATGTGTGTGTATGTGTGTATATATATGCATACATATGCATGTGTGTGTGTGTGTGTGTGTATATATATATATATATATATATATGGATTAAGTAAGCAAATCTTTCAAATTAAGCACCGAGCTGAGCAACTATGTGGTAAATTCAGCCAAAGAAAACTGTACTCTGCAAATAATAATAATTGTTCAAAAATCAGTTCACTCTTCCTGAACTGCAACAATTGCTTTTCCTTCAACTTTGAGCTATGCAGATAATTACTTCCACTGGTAACTGTGTTTTGTTTTTGTGAAGACATAGCTTATGCAGGAAAAATCCTGAAACAATGAACTTCCGTATTGCTGGTTCCTCAATTGTAAAAGTACTAGATGGGATCTAAGAACTTTCTATGATTAGTACTTATAAATATAAACAGAGAACTTTTCTGTAATTGCATTTATCTGTTTTGCTTATCAGAAACATTTTACAAGCAGGCAACTGACTCCATGCACGTTTAGGGTGCCTGTTTGCTGGGAGTGAGAATTCAATGGCAGAGCTGTGTGAGTATTTCTTTGTGGGTCTCCTGGCTGCTCGCACTGCAGCGGCCTATGCTATGAATGAGAACACACAGGAGTCTTTCCTCCTTTGTTTCATACACCGCTTGCTCCTTCAAATCATCCTTGGGCTTCAAAACCAAATCTATTTTTCCTAATTGTCACTGGAAACAGTGGGTTCCCATAGTTACAAAGAGCATTACTGAAAAGAAGGAAAGGAAGATGAATGAAATTCTAAATGACAGATCAAAGATATTAGGAAATTGCCCCAACAGGGAATAGGGAACTTAACAAGAAACTTATGCCAGTAGTTACCCTGCAAATATACTTGTATCTGGGTCAGAAAATCTCTTCTGAGGTTCTGTCTACCAGTTCTAGCACGCTGTGCAATTTCGATCCTGTTAGTAGGCCAGGTTTTGTTAGCACAGGCAGAGGCTTACAGTACAGCAAAGGTAAATAGAGTGTGCTCCTTGGCTTGCCTCCCCCAAAACTTGCTACAGCCCCTCTGGAACATCATGGCACCATTGTATGTCACCGGAGAAAGGGTTGCAGATCCGTCACCAGTGATTGTACAATGGTTGTACAATGGTTTTTTAAGGAAAGAACCATCTACCGCAATGGTCAGAGACATCCTAGTAGCTTACAAGATGCTGAAGCACTTGCCTAGCATGCACAAGGCCCTGGGCTCAATCCCCAGCACCAGAAAGATAAAAATTTAATTTTAAAGTCAAAGAGACTCTCTCAGGATGATCCCTAGAAGGGGAACAGCTGGCACAAATGGGATTTCCAGTTTTAAGTTTTCGAAGAATCGCCATACTGGTTGCCATAACGGTTGCAGTAGTTTATATTCCCACCAACAGTATAGAAGGGTTCCCACGGTCTTGCCAGCATTTGTCATTATTTGATTTCTCGGTGATGACCATCCTTTCTGGGGTAAGGTGGAATCTCAGGTACCTTTCTGAAAGAGTTTTAAGACATCATATTACGGAGATCCACACATACATATGTTTACAGCAGCACAATTCATAATAGCTAAATCTTGGAAGTGATCTGTACGTCCATCAACAGATGAATGAATATGTAGCATTTACACAAAAAGGAGTAATATTCTGCCATAAAGGAGTATAAACTTGAGTCATCTGTAGAAAAATGGATGCACCTCAAGACCATAATGTTAAGTGAAATAAATCAGACACACAAACTTAAATGTTACATGGTTTCTCATATGTGAGAAACCCAGATTATAAACGAAGAGCAAAATAAAAGATAGACAATAGGAAATGAGGAGACAGACCTTTCTCAAATGGGAAAGTGATCAAGAGATGGAGGGAGAAGGAAAGGGGAGGAGGGAAAGGGTATGAAAAAAGGAAGTAAAATGTGTTGTGTACAGGCACCAACTCCTCACAAGAAATGTAAACATTATGTACTGCAGACATGTACTAATGAAAAAGCAAAAAACAGAAAGAAGAAAATCTAAAGTCATAGTAAGATTCATTTTTTGTCTAGGATTATATCAAGAAAGAACTGAAGGAAATAGACACATAGAATAACCACACAATGATAAAAGGAAGGGATAATGTGGAAAGTCTTAAGCAAAATGAAAATCACCCAGTGAACAAATGGTCATAGCAGTGAACTGGGGACTCAGGCACTGTGTCCCACTTATTAAAACAACATATTGAGATTTAACTACATATTTGCTAGAGTAAACTACATGCCCCCAAGGACCATCATTATTCTAGGCTGGGTTCTTGTAGAACTCCCAAGAAAAGAGCCAATAGTTAGTGTTTGTATGCTGAAAATTGTGTATTTTGGGCTTTTGAGGAACATAAAATTGATTTAAACAATGGCTTGAAAGAGTAAAAAGAGTAATGCAGGACAATTAAAGGCATGCGATTAAATTGGTTTGTTTCTAACTGTCTTCTAGTAATTAAGAGTTCATGCTTGGCAAAACCCCATAAAAGCAGATTTAAGATTTAAGACAGTTTAAGTGAATTAGTAGAAACCCACCCAGAAGTCTTCGAAGTGATAGGGCAACTATTCAAGAAAGTGCAAAACCTGGGAACTATCTACTAAGATTTAAAAGTGATGGATTGCAGGATTACCTTGGGTTTTCATTGTTATTTGCTAGGCTATTTGGTTTACTTGGTTGCTGGTGCTTAGTTGCATTTTATTGATTTCAGTTCCTACAGTAAATACATCTAGCATATATAGAGATAGCTAAACACTCAGAGAAGTATGGCCTTGTAGAAACAGACAGACAGGAAAGAACGACACAAAGAAAGGCAGAGACTGATTGAGACAAAGAAAGACAGATGGACAGAGACGGAGAGATGACAGAGACCAAGTACGAAAGACAGCTTGAGCTTTCTTTAGCTGGGAGACGGGGTTTGGAATGCACAGATGCAGAAGTTGAACCTCAACAGGTAAAGGAGAAAACCTACCTAATTTCATTATCTCCTTGGCTTCCAGATATCCACCCCAGACTGTGCTAGGACCCACTGCATGTTCCAGGGGAAAGCAAACCTTTGTCCATGCAGTCCCTACCAAAGGTCCTCGAGGATGCTGTCTGTTTCTAATACACCTGCTCTCCCACCCTGTGGCCCACTTCAACCTGAGAGCCTGTTTCCTCCCATGCTGGGGCTGCGGGACACGGCTAAATCATGCAAACATCCACGCTTCATGTCAAAACCATAGCACTGCATTCCCCATTGTACCTAAGCGGGTGGCTCTCCATTCCAACACCTGAACCCAAAGGACTACAGTACTAAATTCTTCAAAAGCGATGCTTTTTCCTTAAAAATGGTTCCTCAGTACCTGAGTGTGTTCTTGTTAATGATACGAGCAAATGCTAACGAAATGCCTATTTCTTTACATGAAATAATAATTCACTGTTATGGTTTGTGTCCAGATGTCCCCCTAAAGCCTCATGTGGTCATAGGTAGGGCGTTTTCAGAGGTGGCTGGATCTAGAGTGTGCGATTACTAAATTAGTCCACTGATTGGTTTGGCATAATTCTGCTGGGATCAAAGATGTGATACTAGGAATAAGGGTGCTGGGATTAAGGGTGGGAGGGCTACCCCCGCTAAGGGCAGAGAGCCTAGATAAAATATAAGGGATAGAAAGAGGCTTGTCTATTCCCTTTGCTTACCTTGCTGCCTGCTGCCTGTCTGCCAGGCCACCCTGCCTTGGATCCAGCTGATTGTGGACTGAAATCATTATAAACTGTGAGCTAAATGAATCTCTCTTCCCTTAACTTTGGGTGTCGGGCAAAAAAAAAAACCCAACAACTTTGGGTGTCAGATATTTTATCTCAGAATACAAGAGAAAAGTAACTAATACATTCAAATGTTAAAAATAGTGTAAATCAAAACAACACTAAAACTCCAGATTATTCCTGAAAGAATAAATATCATCAAGAATTCAAAAAACAACAAATGCTGGTGAGGTTGTGGGGAAAAAGAAACTCTTCTATATCGCTGGTGGGAATGTAAACTAGTACAACTGCTATGGAAATAAGTGTGGAGAGCCCTCAAAAAACTAAAAATAGGAACTCTGTTTGACTCAGCTGTACCTCTTCTGGATATCTTCCCCAAAAAGTTACAGACATCATACTACGGTGATCCATACCTATCCATGTTTTTAGCATCACAACTGGTAATAGCTAAATCCTGGGACCAGTGTATATGTCCATCGAGACACGAATGGATAAAGAAAATGTGATGTATATAAATACACACACTGGAATACTTCTCAGCTGTAAAGAAGGATAAATTTGAGTCATTTGTGGGAAAATAGGCACTCTTTGAAAACCACTAAGTGAAATAAATCACATACGGGTTAAATATTATATGGTTTCTCTCAGATGAGAAGTCAAGAATATAATTAGAGAACAAAATAAAAAAGAGAGATGATAGAAAACAGAGAGGAAGGAGGTGGGAAGGAGATCTGGATATGATAAGAGAGGGTGGAGAGTGAAAAGGGAAAAAAAAACGATCAAGATGCAATATGTCTATGTAACAATTCCCCAAGATGAATGAAATTATTACATACTGCAAATATGTAACAATAAAAAGAAACCAAAGAATACACACATTGTGAAGGTTAATAATGAACTGACGCAGAGTCCTGATAGATTTTTTTTTTAGAAATAATTTAATTAGAAGCCTCCCTCTAAAGCTGTCTGAAAGCTATTTTTTGTTGCACACTTTTAGGCATTTTATTCAAACCAGTTTTCTTTGTGTAAAAACTTAACAGTATCATTAAATCCGCACTGATACAGGGATTCCATTTTCCTCTTGTTTGGTGGGAAGAGGGACTGGTTCAGCCTCACCAGGTTTGCCACGGACAACTAGAAGAGAGGGATAAAATTTAAGCTGGAGAATGTTATAGTACAGGTAAACAGACGCCGTTCATATATAGCTATTTGTATGTGTTAAGCTTTCTTATCATAGACACAATTAGCAATAACAAAAAAGTAAGAAAAAAATTAGAAAGGGAATTCCCCACATAGACCATTTGAGGGTTTCTCAATCTTGATATTGTTGACATTTTCGACCAGTTGTCATTTACATGGGTGCTATCCCGGGTACTATAGCACATTTAACAACATTATTGGCGTCGCCCCACAAGATGCCATAGCTGTGCCCTGATGTGACAACCAAACACGAGTCTGGACACTGTCAAATACTTCCTTGGTACACTATCGCCCCATGTTGACATTCACTTGATTAGACTACAGGAATCAATATTTTTATGTCAGTTGTTCATTTAAATTCCTAGTTTTCTCACTAGTATGTTTACTTCATTATTTCCGTCTTTCTAAGTAAATAAATGACTTAAATTGTTCTGACTGAGTTAACTGATGTCAGAAAGAAAGACGAAAAAGAAAATGTCACAGAAATTGACAGTTGATCAGCTGCAAAGACCCTGCACCCTGACAGTCCATAAGAACCAGGTCCCCATACATGATCTGTATTGCAATGTATTGAAAAACATGATAATGAGAAATGCAATTTGAACATGAAGTTATCAGTGAGCTTCCGATGTGAGGGTGGGATGCATGTTGAATTCTGCAAGGACTTTTAGTAGATTAGGACTCTTCAAATGTTGTCAAATGCCATTACTCACCATTACATCCTGATTGGCGATGTTCATGTAGAAATCCAGCTGCCCTCTGTCTTGAGGGGAGATGTCTAGTCGTCCACAGAAGGGAGAGATGGTGACTGTGCGGCCCACGGGCAGGATGGGGAGACTGTTGGTGAGGCCTCCATCCACCCACGTCTGTGGGAAAGAAGGTCCCACATCAGCACATGCCGACGGCACAGGTCCGAAGTGAGGAGCGGCAGTGTGGCGTTGTCGATGAGAACTTGGCCTCCTTGTGTCAGGATCCATGCCTCGGGAGTCCTCCTAAATTACTGTTTCTGAGGTCTCATCCACCTGGAGACCTACACAGCTCTTTGTGTACATGTCACATACCGATATAATAAGAAATCTGGGCAGAATCAAGAGATTGCTCCAAAAGTTGAAAAGCCAGATAATTTCACCTAAAATGTATCTGCATTCGTACTGTGTATAAGGCATGTCTAAGAAGCCATGTATTATGAGATCAGTACTTCTTATGTAATCCAAGTGGAAAGTCAAGTTTACTGTTGACTCTAAACACTCACCACCAGAGGAGGTCCTATTTTTATTATAAGAATTGGAAATTGGCATTCTCTGCAGCAAACTTAAACAGAACAACCAGGAATTCTTCTACTTGCATAGTGGCTTGTGTGTACAAGAAGCAGGGGGTTTATTTTAAAGCCAGAGGGAAAGAGAGGTGCTGGGTAAAGAACAAGCCACCCACCCACAAAGGACGGCGATGCCTGGGGCAGGGAAGGGAAGAAGAAGGACCAGGAAGGTAGCAGAGGGGACAAGGGAAAAGGGAAGGAAGGGAAAAAGGGTAGGCACACGCGAGTGAAAGTGGAATGGTGTGCAAATGTGGTGCGAATGTGTGTGAATGGCACTCAGGCTCCTTGGATTTAAAGGGCAGCCTTCTCGGACTTCTAGGTGCCTCCCACTGAGTCTGTCTCTAGCCTCAGAACCCTGCCTCCTAGGGTGGGGTGATAGGCTTTTGTTATTATGTTTTGTACTTCCTCTAAGAGGGTGGAAGTATAGATAATCCTTAAAATGTTTATGTTTATAGTGGAGCTTTTGGGGAAGGGAGTGGCTCACTCAGCTCCTTTGTTTCTAACTGTACTACTGTGGTAAAATATTCCAAGCACAGGAGTCTCAATGCCTCCATGAACCTGTATGTGTACATAATCCACTGTAGCTGTAAAGACACACAGAGAAACGGAGCCCAAATTCTCCAAGTCATATCTGCCAGTAGAATTGTGCCTCAGGTAATATGTTAAACAACAACAACGAAGAAAGGTCTGGTGTTGGTTGAGGATCTCTCACGAAGAGTCTGTACCAGGGAAGTTTGCGAACAGAGTTTTGCTTGAACGAGTTAACGTAAATTTCAAAAACTGCCTTTTTTTTTTTAAATTGCAGTATTTTAGATTTTATTTATTTATTTATTTTTGGATATTAGTGGTTTTATTTTTCTCTTATTTTTTTTCTCACCAAGAACATGTATTGGTACATTGTGTACATAATGGTCACATTCAGCACAGTTATTTTGTACCTGTACGTGATGTATCTTGGTTTCCCCACCCCTTCCCTTCTGTTCCCCCCTTCCCTATTTAAGCAGATTTATTTATATTTTTCCATTTTTTCCCTTTCCCCTTCTTTCCTTTTTCCCTTCCTTCTTTATTTTAATAAAATTGCACAAAGGTAGAGTGAGGAAGGGAAACAGGTCAATGTAAAATGTCAAGTTAATACAATTTATTTTCTTCCTCTTTTGGTTTCTTTTTCCTTGTTTCTACTTATAAAACTGGTGATTAAACGATTGGTAATTATCATTTACAAAGGCTTTGATCAGACACCAATTCTTACAAAAGGAACTAAAAATATAGGCAGAAAATTCCTTTTCAATAATTAAATTTTAGTAGAGGAGACAGTGTAACTAGATTTGATTAAAATGAAACTGATGTAGATAATTTGCATATTGTCATTATTTTAAAAAATAACATAGGGATGGGGCATTTAGCTCAAGTAGTACAGCACTTGCCTAGCAAGTGTAGGGCTCTGAGTTCGATCCCCAGCACTTCCCCAAAATTATAATAATAATAAAATAACAATACATGTTATAATGATGTTCTGTAGACATACTAATACGTTTATGTGTACATACAAGTATATGTATGTAAACATATATGTGTGCACATATATGGATGCATGTAGCATATACATATATTGCTATATACATATGTATACTACAATACTGCCAGAGACAGTGTTCTTTTACATATATTTTAAATTTATGTATTATTTTACATATATACATACACATATGTACATATATAGACAAATGTATATATATACTGCATGTATGTGTGTGCACATATATATATATAGAGAGAGAGAGAGAGAGAGAGAGAGAGGAGGTTATATGAATACAATCTATGAAAGGAAATTGTGCCAAAAAATAAAATAAAACAAGCTCCACAGTAGCTAATTTTATCTCAGAGATTGCTTGCTGTTTTCCTCCTAATTTAGACATGAATACCAAATTCTGGAATAGCATAATACCTAGAAAAAAGGAAAAAGACACCTTGCAAAATTATCTCATTTCATACCCAACAGAACCTGTCAGCAATGAAGTAAAAATTCATGTTGGTTTCATCAAAGAGAATTAAAGATACGCCATGTAACCTTAAGTAAGAGCTCATCTGACTTGTTCAGCTTAATGAAAAGCGGGGCAATCTGGCTCATTAAATTGAAAAGTGTTGTAATTTACGAGGGGGTTACTGATTGCTGTTTCTGGGAATTGAAAATCCTTTTTCCGAATTCTGTTCTCTCTTGTTAGCTTATTCTGATTGGATAAATGACTAGGGAAAACACAGCTTAGTAAACGTCTTGATTACACTCGCAGTGATACCAGCCTCTCCATAACCCACAGAGTGGTGACCTCATGAGCTCTGATATTCTCCACGCGGCACATGTCATTCCTGCTTTACGCTCTCGCGACTACTTCACTCAGCACCACCACACGTTCATTCAGACATGCTGATTCTAGCAAGATTTCTGGAAACTATCAGAGCCACAAATATTCTTCAACCTCCAATTAAAACTGGAAGCATTTTATACCACCTGTTCTGCTGATAGTGTAAACTCGTGCATGCTGAGGATTTCAGTCCATAGATTCTCCAGCTGTTTGCCACATAGTCCCGCAAGTTATTCGCACTTTCTTGCCTCGTGGGTGGTATCCTACATGATGGCAGCCCCTGCCATGAGCTTCTGCATGATTCCAAACTCATCCTCGTAAAAACAACTGCAACTCTTCTCTTTTAGAGTTGCGTTGTGTGTTTATTGGTTTTCTCACACAGCACTATATCCTCAAAGGACAGGAGATACCAAGTACATTAAGACTCTCAGGCGAGCATAGTTTCTCTGGTGTGAGAAACGGAAGTGTAAATAAAGACTAAAATGTATTATATTGCAAAAGAGAAGGAAATGTCCAAATGGGAAAGGGAACAAGGGAATGCATCTTGAGACCATACTCTTAAGTGAAATAAATCGGACACACATGTTTAAATACTGCATAGTTTCACTGGTGTGAGAAACGGAAGTGTAAATAAAGACTAAAATGTATTATATTGCAAAAGGGAAGGAAATGTCCAAATGGGAAAGGGAACAAGGGAGGGGGAAAGGAACAGAGGGACAAGAGAAATAACAAATGGAAGGAAAAAATGGAAACAAAGCTTTTGTAAATATGGAGGGAGGAGGGGGTGAGGGGAGGGGAATAGGAAAAAAAGAGGCAACAAGATATGTCATGTACAGGTACAAATCCCCTATGATGAATGTTATCACTATATACTTCTAAAATGTACCATTAAAATAAAAGTAAAAAAAACAAAACAAACAAACAAAACTCTCAGGCGAAACACGTTGCAAAATCAAAGTCGCTACAGTCCCCCATTGCCACAACTTGTTACCACTGGTCATCCAACTATCTTTATCCAACCTCTGACACAATTGTAAGTATGCTCCACATACCAGCCTGAGTCCAAAGAGGTATAAATAACCATCTGTTCAGTAGAGAAGGAAACTCATACCGGCTCTCAGGCAGTGTCTCACATGAGGGTTTTCCAAAGTTACCCAACTGCCAACCAGAGTTCACGGAATCAATTGTAAAGACACAATTAGAAGGGGCTGGGAATTTAGGTCAAGTGGTAGAGCGCTTGCCTAGCAAGTGCCAAGGCCCTGAGTTCGATCCCCGGCAACCCCCAAAGGAAAAAAACAAAAAAGACACAATTAGACCTGCTGCACACCAACAGACGAGACTGTTGATCTGTCAGTATTTGTTAATTATCGCTTAACATGCTGATATGGTATGGGCATCTATTAAGAACATGCTTTGTGAATTCAAGCAATGTTATCATGTAATTTAAGTGGAAAACTTAAAAAAAAAATTCTGAGGCACAGGGTCTAATGTTTTATAAGTTGATTTGAATTGATTTCCCATGTATCACTAGTTGAACATTTACAAGATCCCCCAAAACTCTAATCCTAGTGTTCTGAGAGCCTGAAGCTGGAGGAGCACAAATTTGAGCTCAGGCTGGGACTACAGCTCAGTGCAAAGGCCCTGGGTTCAATCTCCAGTTGTGCAAAAACTAACAAAAACAATAAGAAAAACTCAATATAACAGGAAGGTTACCCATCCTTGGTTTCTCTTTCTGAGGTTTCAGTTACCCAACATCCAACATGTTGTAAAAGTATTAAATGGAAAACTCCAGAAATAAAAGAATCTGTATACTTTAAATTGTACACCATTTTGAGTAGTGTGAGGAAAACTTGAGCTGTCCAACTCCATTTTGCCTAGACTGTAAAACATCCCTTTGTCCAGGGTATCCATGAGGTATACGCTACCCTCCTGCTAGTCACTTAGTAGCCATCTCAGCAGATCAACTGACACTTACAATATCTCAGTGCCTGTATTCAAGCAACCATTATTTTACTTAACCATGGAGCCAGGTGTAGTGGTACACACCTGTAATCCCAGCATTTGGGATGCTGAGGCAGGAGGATCACAAACTCAAAACCAGCCTGCTGTCACTAGGGCATAAAACATGGAAGGTCAGATTAACTCTGGTATGGTGGGGCCAATAGTAAAAGCAATATAAATAGGGTTTGGTAATATACATGGTTTTAGGTAATCAATCTATTGAAGGTGTTGGAACAAATCTACGAATAAGGCAAAACTATATATTCAGTCTCCTCATTTTACAAAGGGAAATTATTTTGTAGGTTTAATTGCTCTAGGTCAGGGTTTGGTATGCTCTGGCCCACGATTTGCCTCTGCAAAGAAAGTTTTACTGGTACACTGCCATGTCCTTTTGTTTACAGATTGCCAATGGCTTCCTTCCCTCTATAATAGCATGCATAGTTGAGTAGGTGGAAAGTCGGAGATTATGTGAAAGGTATTTACTACAGGATGCTTTTCAGAAATATTGATGGTAAATGAAATATCTGCTGGTGTAGAGCATCCACACAAAAGGGGGTATAATTGGTCTTTTCACTAAAATTCAATTCTTTCTCACACCATAAAATACAGTGGTTCTCAGTGGGAGAGAGAAATCAGCACTGCTTTCTGAGTGGCGAGGGAAAGGCTTGGACAAGGAGAAATACATAGGGCTTAAAACGATTTTACATTTGCAAATCTGTCTTCTTTGCTTTTACAAAATAGTCTAGAAAGAGTCACACCATGCACAAGGGTGTTGTTTATTCTTAAAATGGAAAGAGGAGGAGAGAGAAGGAGAGAGAGAGAGAGAGAGAGAGAACAAGAGAGAGAGAGCCATCTCCCTGGACATAGTTGAGAATTTCCCATTTAGGTTAAATAACAATAGGGTGGGATAAGAAACAGCTGAGATTCTAGAATCACAGGAAGATGAGCAGAAGCAATGTTTTTTAAAAAAGAGGTTGAGAAAAACTGCTGTACTGAGTTCTAATAAATAATGTTCTCGGTACACTGCTGACTGTTTTGAATGTCTAAAGTCGATCAAAAATAGTGACTCTAGGGCCGGGGATTTAGCTCAGTGGTTAGAGTGCTTGCCTTGCAAGCATGAGGCCCTGAGTTCGATTCCCGGTACCAGAAAAAAAAAAAATAGTGACTCTAAAAAATCAAGAGTGATTTAGCAGCTGACAATCTGTAAATGCCACAAAAAAAGCATTCCCTGAAGACAGACCTGCTATTTCAAACACTAAGTAGACAATGCCAAAACATCTAAAATATTGTTGGAAAATGAAGTTTCTATTTTGAGTAAGTATAGACTGATACTCATTTTCTAATCTAGCAGGTTCCCAGCCCAGCTACCATGTGTGTCGTGCAGTGAGATTCGCTTTCACGAGAAATGTCTAAGTCATGGAGGAATAGGAGCCTGAGGAATATGGTAATAACTTTATATAAATTCATGGTAAGATAGAGTGTTAAACAATTCACTTTCCAATGGATGTGTCAAAAGTTATAATGAATTAATAATCCATAACACAAAGTTTCAGGGGAGGGATGATAAAAGGATAATTTTCAATACATGTTTTCATAATATTACAGAATCAAAATATTACTTGAATTCACACTCGGAAAAACAACACAAAATCCTACAACCTTTCTTTGGATCTGCATATGGTACTTCTGGAGATAATCCTCTTCTGATCTTTAGTCATGTGCCAAAACTAATGCTTTAAAAATATATTAGGAACTCCTCTGAAACTTCTTATTCTCACTGCAAACTGAGGACAAGAATCTGTGAAAACGTGGTCTCATAGGAGGAACATTTCTGTGGCATTCTATCACTGGGAGCGATTTCCACATGTACAGAAGAAAAATGCATTCACTGAAAAGTAAGACTTCACTTCGATTTATTTCCATTGAGTCATTTATCCAACTATTAACAAGTAAGGTGCTGAAATCGTCTTCGATGATAAAGCCACAGAGAGGTATAAAAGCTTTTAAAACAATATAGGAAAATGAAGTAATTTCCAAAGACTTCACATCACTTTTAATCACTGACAGAGTTTAGAAAGGGTTTGTACTATTATTTGTGTTTTAAATTAATCTAAATCTTATTAAAGTATGATGGTTTACTGTATTGATATCAGTTTTTTAGCAAAAAATATTGTACTCACACATCTGTCTAAATAAATGTCAGTATGTTTAACATCTATTTATGCCAGATGTGGGAACAAAAGTGCCTACCTATTTAGGGAAAGTCATGAAAGAAGGGTGTGGACCTTTCCCCCTTGTCTGCGGCCCCTTTCTCTGTCCTCTGTGAGTCCAGGTCACAAACACAAGCAACACAGAGTCTCTTCTCCTCCTTCCACATCAGCCCTGCTTGCTTCAGAAGAATAACACCAGCCAGCACACAAATCAACATCTGAGCTGTGTGAAAGCATTACAACCTAGAACACGAGAGGTGCTTTCAGCATGAGTGCCATTTTTATGTAGTTTATATCACGTAAAAAGCTTCCACGCACAGCCAGACACGCATTTAAAGCAAAGTTCACATGTCCCTGAAGATGGAAGAGGAAGAATCCAGAGAAGAACTTGGCATAGAAGCCCCATCAGACAGTGGGAGATGACTGGGCTTGCAGAAAGTCAGGAACAAGCTGGGAGCGGTGCTGGCAAATGGCTGGTTTCTGACATGGGGTGATGCACGGTCCGGCAGCACTGTGTCAATGATGTGTATGGGGGTCCCACATTGCACACAGGCTCTACTAAGCTACAGAGGAAACGGCACGCTTTGGAAGACCCAAAGTTCAGTCCAGCAGGTGATTATGCGTGCTATACACAGATATAAAGCCATCGGCAAGACTCAGTCAAGGGAACCAGGTGGGGTGGTTTCCTTCCCACCCACGCACAGCCCCAGGCCTGCTCCTTCCCTGGTATGATTCTGTGTTCAGAGCATTCAATCCCACGATGGAAAACTCCATCGGGAACCTCTGATTCCTACGTCTGACCCTTTTAACTACCCGTAATCTTCCCGTTGCGCATGCAAGGAGTTGGCATGGGATTGGACAGAAAAGAAATGAGCCCCCTATTTCTTGAAAAGACCCAAAAGTGTCAATGTAGAGCGAGATGGACAACAGACAAAGAGACTTTAACGATCATTCTGGGGCAGACTCCTTCCTCCTAGCTAAATGACTTCAGTGAAGTAGATTAATACTTCTGCATCTTTATTTTCCATATCTGTAAAGTTGCGGGTAATAATCCCTACAGCACATATTACTGGGTTCTGGTATGTGCAATAATAACAAGAGAAATTTTACTTCTTTTTCTTTTGGCAAGGCTACAGAGAAGAGACTGGGAAAGTAATCCCTTACCCCGCGCCCCACGTCCTCCAAAAGATTCAGGACCCAGGCCTTTGCAACTCACTATATTTGGTCATCCCCAGAGTGTGATCTTGAACCTAAAGTTTCACAATGGCTGCTGAAGTAACAGTCCTGACGTCTAAGTGCCAGGAAACAGGAAAGAAAGACAAAACACAACCAGAACGATACACAAGTTCCCTTCCTATAAATCTCATAGTAATTCAGCTTACATATCCTTGACCCACATATCACCTCCCTTCTTGCAAATCCAATAGTATTTTAGTTCCTACTTCTTTGGCCAGCAAGTAAATGGATGCCCCCACTTACGTGTAGGGGAAGCTAAGAAATGTAATCTTTTAGCTATACAACTGTAAGTCCAGCTAGAAATTTAGAATCCATTACTAAGAAGAAGAAAGTGTGTATCAAAAGAGAATTTGGGGCCTTTCCCACCTGTTTCTCCCTCCTAACTCTGCTATTAGCAGTTTTACAAAGGGAAATGTTTTGCATAGTGTTAAAGCATGCTGGGTTTCTGGGACTCACCTGTTCCCCAGCTTTTTTTGTTCCCTTTCCTCCTTAACATTGTGTACATACTTTTATCTACATCCCACCTTCTCAGTTGCTGTATCTCAATAAAGTGCTCATATCACCAATTCTGACGAATTTGGACCTCTGAGTCCCCTCACTACATTTGGATGTGGCTTGAGTCTATGACCTCAAGGTCCCTACATTAGAAGGTTGGTTCCCAGTGCAGGAATATGAGATGGTGGCTCCTTTAAGAGGTGGAGCTTCATGGAGGTGGTGATGTCATTGAGGGATGTAGGTAGCTCTTATGGGGCCCAGTTAGTTCCTGCCTGAGCAAGTTATAAAAAAGTGAGTCTGTGCCCTATGTTTTTGACCACACAATCTGTGATTTCTCCTGTTGTACTTGCTTCCACAATGGTGCCATTCATTACACTGAGGCATAGCCAGGGAGGCCTTCACCAGAGGTAAAAATAGATGGGGTCATCCAATCTTGTGCTTTCAGAGCCCCAAACTGTGAGGTAAATAAACCTCTTCACAAAGTACACAGCCTCAGGTATTTTATCATAGCAACAGAAAACAGACAAATACACCCCTGTTCACAGTAATATAAAACCTAAACCCCCGAAAAAACCCCTTTTTTTTTTTTTTTTTTTTTTTTTTTACCATTCTGACCTTTTTGGCCACAGCTGAAGTATATTATAAAATAACACCATGCAGTAAAAGTCATTTTAGGTTTTTGATCATTATAAAATTAAAGTTCATAATACAAAGTAGATTTTCATTGCACCTTTAACTCTATTAAAATTTTATACATAAAAGTAAATGTTGACCTTTATTCTCATAACAAGAGGGAAAATGATACTTTAAAATAACTACGTAGTTGAAGTGTGATGCAGTGCAAATAAATTTTTAAATGACAAAAGAGATAATACTTTCCTTGGAAAAAGAATGTGTATTAGCTTTGAAAGATGGAATTTAAAATAGGAAATATTAGGAAAAAGCCCATTTAATTTCCAGGAGCTGACATTTCAAGAATATCTTCAGGACTGTAAGATTGGAAGACAGACATTTCCTTCAACATGTTGACCAAGGGAGAGCAAAAGTCAGTTCCTTCCTTTGCTCTGAGACCATCAGTTCTTCAGTGGTGCTCAACGAATGGGACTGTGCTGGCCCTCAGAGTGAGCAAGTGATGTATGTATGAAGATGACCTTCTAATACGTGGCATGTACTTGTTTATGAATAAATAAATAAATGCCTGCTATACACAAACAAAACAAATGATATTGGTTCACTTTCAAATACAGCGGAACCTCAGTTCATGAACGTAATTCATTTCATGACTCTGGAAAAGATGACCACCTTCATATTCGCATGGGAAAGACAGATGTGGTGCTGCTTGTCAGCAGGTGCGGTTTGCAAACAAAAACAAAATTTTGTCGGACACAAATGGTGAACTAAATTGTTCACAAACAAGTGTTCGTGAAACCAGGTACCACGGTATATGTCTGGTCTGTGGTATGCGTTAAACAGATACTGTATTTCAAGACAAAATACAGCTCTGGTATATGTTAAGCAGTGTATTTGGTTATAAGGCGTAACTCTGGTATGTGCTAAATAAATGCGGTATTGGATTACGAATGTGTGCTAAACAGATGACATATTTACTTATAAAACGCATACTGCTGGCATGTGCTAACAATACTCTAGTTGATTATAAAAATATATATTTCTGATATATGTTAAGTAAATACTGTAGTAGATGATAAAATGTATTACCACTTGTATGTGTTAAACGATACGTATTTAATTACAAGTATGTGTTAAAAAATGCTATATTTGATTATAAAATATATATCTCTGGTGGGGCTGGGGATTTAGCTCAACAGTTAGAATGCTCGCCTCACAAGCACAAGGCCCTGAGTTTGATCCCCAGCACCAAAGGAAAAAAAAAATATATATATATATATTATACTACACTATATATATATACTATATATAAATACATATGATATATATATTATACTACACTATATATATACTATACATAAATGTATATATTACACTACACTATATATATACTATATATATATACTATACATATAAATATATATACACCATATGTATATAGAAATACTACACTATATATACTATACATACACTATATATATATAAAAATATATCTGGTCTATGTTAAATAGATAACATATTTGATTGTAAAGTGTATATCTCTGATTATAAAATCCATATCTCTGGCATGTGCTAGACATACTATATTTGATTATAAAATGTGTATCTCTGGTATGTGCCAGATGGATAGCATATTTGATTATGGATGTGTGATAATTAGCTACTATATTTGTTTATAAAATGCATAGTTCTGCTATGTGCTAAATGGATAGTATATTTGATTACAAATATGTGTTAAAAGATAAATTTGATTATAAATGCATATCTCTAGCATGTGTCAGATATATACTGTATTCGATCATAAATGTGTTAAATAGATATTGTATTTCATGATAAAATACATATCTCTCATATGTATTAAACAGATACTGTATTTTATCGCCAATTCTGTATCTCTTTAATGTGTGAAATAGACACTATACTTGATTAGGAAATGCCTATCTCTAGTAAGAATTAAGTATGAATGGTACTAGATTATAAAATGAAAATAAAAGGAGCTGACTAGAACGGGGGACATTTAGAAAAACACAGCTGGGAGTTCTGCTTCTGGCTTTTGTTTTTTTTGCAGGGGACATTTAGAAAAACACAGCTGGGAGTTCTGCTTCTGGCTTGTTTTTTTGGGGGGGGGTGTTGGGGCTTGAACACAGGGCCTTGGGCTTGCTATACTTCGGGCATTTATAGGAGTGGCTACCAACAGGATGTCTTTGGAAAAACGAAATGTTTCACTGGCTTAAAAAATAACAGTCCTATCTTGATACGCAACTATTTCTAAGCTCATTGAATTTGGTACTTAATGGATTTTGAGGCAAACATTCTGTCCCAGACTCGTTCATGTGTCTGGCTCTTGAGGTGCAAGCTAGCAATTGTGAGGTCGATTCTCACGACTTGCTATGCTTTTCAGCCAAGACAATCTGTCTGGGAGCCACTGCACCTCCCAGAGCCAGTTACTAGCCAGTACCAAGATACCACTGTGAGTATTTTAAATAAGCATTTGAAATATTTGATACAAATTAAATTTTAAATAAACAAGTTTTAAAATGATGAAAACAAGAGCATCCCAAATCATCCTCACTCATCAATTTTTCCTCTTATAGAAAAAAGTTATTTGTACATACAATGCCTATAAATGGATTTAAGCAGGATCATTATAAAATTAGATCTCTCAAAGGAAACAGGTTAGTGTGGATATTAGGGCAATTCCTCAGTTATAACAGCTTTACCTGCCCTCTGTATTCCACTGGTCTTAGTCCGGCGTAAATGGGCACGAAGCTGCTAGCCAGGAGGACCTGGATGGGTAAGAGAAAATGGCACCTCATGAACAGAAGCACAGACATTCAAATAACAAATCTGATATACCCTTCACTATAAAAGCCCCATTAAATGGATGAGTCCCATTGTCTTGGTTACTTTTCTCAGTGCTGAGACAAAATACTTGACACACAGAGTTAAAGGAGGAAATGTTTATTTAGCTCACATTTTGTAGAGGTTTCAGTCCATAATTGACTGGCTGCAAGGCAGGGTGGCATGGCAGAGGGGCCCAGCCAGAGGGGCATCACAGAGGAGAAAATAACAGTTCACAGCAGACAGAAGACAGCAAAGGCAGCAAGCTACAAGCGACCATGGCAGCCCTTTCTGTCCTTTATATTCTATCCAGGCTATACACCGTTAGGATGGATAGCACTCACACCCAGGGTGGGCCCTCTCATTATACACATTCAGAACTATGTCAAACCAATCAGTGGACTAATTTAGCAATCACACACTCTTAATCCCAGCATCACATGCTCTAGATCCAGCTGCATCTAAAACAGCCCCACCTATGACCACATGAGACTTTGGGGAAAGATCTAGACACAAGCCACAACCCCCATACCCAAGTGTACCACTGTACACACTTTCATAATAACAGGTAATATTTTTAATATCTAAAAAGAACCTACACTCACAGGTACAGGTCCATGCTCTCTGGATCAATCACCTGCACCCAAGTAAAAATCAGTGCTATGATTACAGATAAGCAAGTCTACAGGATGTTAAATTTAAAACTACAGGGAGTTAGGTTTAAGGCTAAAGGAAGTTAAATTTAAGGTAAGTCTAAATTCCTCAGTATGTGTAGGTTGCAGTTGCAGATAAATTATTTATAATATTCTCTTACTACTGTATTATAAAAACCATTTTAAAATTGAACTTTTATTTCCCAAGGAACAAAAACCGCTGTGATTTTTACACGGGAGGTTAACACACACCACAGCCCAGGAAGTCCTACCCTATGTCGCCAGAGAGAAGCACATTTTATGTTCTAGATGCATGGTCAAGATACATAATGTGACCTCGACAGGTAGGGACACTGATCATACTTTACCTTCCATTTAAAAAACAGAAATGATTGTCATTTAGGATATTATTGTTCCCTCCATCAGAAGAAGCTGAGCGCTATCTGATAGTTTTTCTGAAATGTGAATGTTATATTTTACAGCATAGTTTCCAAATCACTAGTGAGTGTCCTATTTGCAAACATACAGTGGTAGACACTGAATATTTATGTTATAATCTTTCAATTGATAAGCGAAAGACACTACCGCTATTTATTGTCAGAGATTTCGTGACTTTTTTTTAAACCATCATATATTGTTCAGAAGTGGATTATGGCCCAAGGAAAGATTTATAAATCACCTATTTAGAATTATTTAGAACTCAGAAGGAATTTTCCCCAAGAAACAATATTATAGGTATCATTTTTAGGCCATCCCTCAAAAGCCTATTTATTCTGAACTGTTACTAAATTACAGACCTGGTAGTGTAACAGGATTTCTATAGGAAAATCTTATGAGGGGCTGGGAATTTAGCTCAGTGGTTAGAGTGCTTGCCTTGCAGGCACAAGGCCCTGAGTTCGATTCCCAGCACCAAGAAAAAACCCCAAAAATCTTCTGAGATGCTCCCTCATGCAGGAAACCCACTCAAGTCACGGATATCTCTGCACTGTGTACTCAGGACTAGGCATAATCTTCCTCATGAAGTGGCTCTTCCTGGAACACATCTCCCATCTTTTCATGACCAAAATAAATACATGAACAGAAAGGGTTATGTGCTTCTTGGCTGGATCATCTGACCCTTTACAGAACTGATATTCCTGGCATCTCTCCCTTCTCTTTGGTGGGAACAGAGGCTTCCAAACACATCCCTTCTCTCTTACTGGTGGGACACACATGGATGGTCTAGGGTGCTGGCAGCATGTGGGCTCAATGTGGACAGACGTCTTGGTTATAGCAGCTCCCACAGCAGTAGGCTTCTGACAGGTGGCCTGTTATATCTTATATCTAGATGTCTCCCTAAAGCCTCATGCACTCATAGATGGGGCTTTTTAGATGTGGCTGGATCAAGAGTGTGCGATACAGGGATTAAGGGTGTACAGTGACTGGATCAGTCCACTGACTGGATTGGCATAGTTCTGGGTGAGGCTGAATGTATTTACTGAAAACAGAAGACTTACCTTGGGTGTGGGTGGCACCAACCAATTGGCTTGCAGCCTGGATGGAATAAAGAGGGAAAGGGAAGCTTGCTGTTGTTACTTCCTGCCAGCCACACCATGAACTATTTCTCCTCTGCCAGGCCACTTTTGTCTTTCGGCCAATTTTACCCATAAGTGTCTCACGTAACTTACTTATGGAAATACCAAATGCACACTAATTTGCAGCACTGATTCCCAGAGTAATATATTCTCTTTAATCCATTTATGTACTGGTTCATTTATTCAGTGAAATGTACAATAACAACCTCAAACAAGATTCATTAACTTTCTACCAAGAGTCAAATCCAACATGCCTGTACTAAGGCATTCCTTTAAAAAATCTGGCTTTAACAGGTAGCAGAATACAATGGTGTGACACTACATCTACCATGATCACTCTACACAGAGGCAAAGGAGGAGCAAAGGCCACTCTAGGTGATTTGCTGAAGATCACTTAACAAATCAATAGGGGAGACAAACATCTTCATTCCCAACCCTCTTGGCCCACTGGTGGCAATGATAAAATCTGCAGTTGCCATTATTCAGAGGAAGGCTGTTCTCATTTTAAGTAATAGGATCCACACTCTCTAAATTTGCCCATATTACCAACTGGCCAGTCCTTTAAAAATAAAGCAATCACAGGCTCTAGATAAGTTTTTGCCTGCACTATGCAGCTATTTAATGAAGTTGTCTTGCAAAGGCAAGATCGCACTTTGGCAGTAAGTAGAACAATTTGTGGGTGGTGTGCATATCATGAAAGTACAGTATCATGAAATCATTACAGTACTTTGAAGAACTGCAGGTCTATAAAGGACCAGAGATTTATTTCATTACACTGCAGATATACATGTGTCCTACAGAATAATCATTACCTTTAGAACCAGAATTATGACTCCCCTCTACTACATCAAAGTATAAAATGAGGTTCGCAATTTATTGCTTGGAACTGTTTTGAGGTATTTGGATTAAAAGAAAGCTATCCAATTACTTGCCTATAGATAATAATAGTAAGACTCCTCCTGAATGATAGGAAAAGTGCAGCAAACTGGAAAATACCTGTCACTCCTCCAAATCAATGGATATGTTCTAGTCATAGCTTACTGTCCCTCTATATGGACTGATGATTTGTACATCAGACTAAGTTGTGTAGGAAAACTGGTTTTAGATAGTTGAGGATTAAGTGGTTTTTCTTACTCATAGCCTGCTTACTATTGTTTGATTGCAGGCAAATAGGAATTTCTAAGGAAGGAGGTAAAGATGGACACGCTAAGGCCATTTATAAAATATTATGCTCAAATATATGCTTTCAGTGTACGTGACCCCACGGTATTTCTGGTGAATCTGACCTCACTGATAAGCCTCAATACAGCTAGAGATTGCTTGTCAACCAGGGGCTAACACATCGAGCAATATGTTGTCACCATGTGAGGGAGGAGGAGGTGTGTGCTAGTGGCATCTACAAGGTAGAGGCCAGGATGATGCTAAATACCTTACAAGGTAGAGGACAAAGGCCAGGTCAGCCCAGACAATGAAGAATCAGGGTGAAATCAAAGGAAAATTGGAATAAGTTCTCTAGCTTCACTTGCTTTTAGTTACTTGTTATCATCAAGCTTAGAGCTCACCTCACGGAGTGATACACTTGAATTTGCTTCAATGTAGATAACACTCCAACATACTGGACACAGTTGTGGTAGGTACTGAAGGGGTTTTTCAAGAACTTGGAGGCTACTTTTATACACAGTTTATATGATTGGAAATACCCGGCCTTGTCTTGGGCCTGCACAAGGGTCTGATGGGAGACCCATTCACATCAGGGTGATCAGGTGTTAGCGTGATCAGAACATACTCTGATCACGCTAACACCACCATTTCCTAAGTACACATCCCTTGAAGATTAATTTCACATGCCCAGAACACTAATGATTTCACCCCCAATCATCTCCACTAAACCTTTAGATTACCTACTTGTTCATCCCATAAATATCCCAAACCTTAACCTTGTGGAGGCAGATTTGAGACTTGGCCCTCCATCTCATCACTTGGCCACCTTGTGAGTAAACCTTGTTTTGCAAAATGTGGTGTTTCAGAGATACTGTGGGGTGGGTAAAATAGTCACAGGTTAGTGACAAAGTCCTGAATGTCAATATCTCAAGGGGCTGGGACTCAGAATGCAAAGGAAGAAAACAAGGACCTATCTTAGCCCATTACTTGGTGCAGCCCTTTAAACATTATATGCGTGTAAAACCACTGGTTTGATTTTTGTTTATTCTCACTAAATATACAATAAAAATCAAAGTTGGTGATTCCCCGCAGCAGCAGGATAAACATTGCCAAGTGCATATTCAATACACGTTCTGACTGGCTCTTTTCATTTCACATTTTATACAAAAGGGGTGCTTAGAAAATTATGTGGCCTAGCTTCCTTAGAGAATAAATTCTCAACAAGGTTCATTTATGCCTCGAGTTTACTGCGGAGTAATGAGAATCTGGCTGTTTATATAGAACCTGCTGGTGTCATTGAAATTCAGAGACAGAGTCAAATTTATCTTCCTCTGGTCTTGCCAAGATAATGACCAATCTTAAATTCAGTCCTTATTTCAACTTTACAAAGTTAATGTGAGAGGATCTTGGTGGAAGAGAATTCTCACTATGTGCAAGGAAATTTGGATTTTGTACCAAGAGAGACAGGGTGGTCCATTCTCAAACAGCCAGGAAACCATCATGATTGAAAATCTTTCTGGGTATCTGTCTCAGTTACTTTTTTTGTTGCTCAGACAAAATACTTGACACCCAAAGTTAAAAGAGGAAAGATTTATTTGGCTCACAGTTTGTACAGCTTTCAGTTCATAGTTGGCTGGCTCCAAGGCGGGTTGGCATGGCAGAGGATCACTGTAGAGGAGAAACAGTCCATGGCAGGGCAGAAGGCAGCAAGCAGCAAGGTACAAGAGACAAGCAGCAACCCCCTTTCTGTCCCTTATATCCTACCCACTAAGGGTGGGTAGCACTCACACTCGGGGTGGGACAGCCTTAATCCTAGCATCATGC